>PVKS010049974.1:0-11740 GCA_004027875.1 Aplodontia rufa
CTCCTTTGTGATCTATTAAAATGTTATTATTAAAAGATTAGTTTTTCAAGAAATATATTTTATAATTTCAATGTCATGTCTTTCATTTACTTATGAAGATCACAGGTTGGCAAATGAAAACCAGTAAAATATCTCTTGTCTGTAGACATTTTTCTTTTTTTCTCCTTCTCATTCTTCTCCTTCACCTAATCATTTTTCTCTTCCCCTTTCTTCAACTTTTTTTTGCACATCTTGAGAGTTAAGAAAGTTCCTGGCTTTATTAAGGACTATGTAGTGAAGAATAGCACAAATAAAAATGTATATTACAGAGAATGTATATGGACAGTAAAGTATAAAGTACTGACCCTCTGACCTGTTTTATATATGCTTTTTCAATTTTAATTTAGCTTTAAAACAAATCTTTTAAAATTTCTGGTACTTCAGTGTTAAGGAATAATTCCATCATCATTTGTTTATCAATTTTTGCTACTTACTCTAAACTAATATGTTAAAATATAAATGTTGTCCTTGTTAATATGGTATCATGTAATTTTTTTTTAAGAATATTCTTCTGTTTACTCTTTGGCTAAGAAAGAAAACAAAACAAAACAAAACAGAAGACAACTCTAACACTGGTGATAAAAGAAACTGTTTTCTTTTTTACATGTAAAATAAAGTTATCAATTTAAATCTTGGTACACTTTATAAAAACAAGAGGTAATGTTGTAATAAAACAGCAGTAGCCTTAGCTGGCAACATACCGTTTGTTAACCCTGTGCAATAAAGTACTTTGTTCACACTACACTTATTCAAACATGACTAACAGTAACTACAGACATTTCAGGAATTGTCACGGGACTCCTATAGACTTACTGTTAAAACTAAGAGACATTTACAATCATAATGTGCTGTGAAAACTTGAAAATCTTACTTCTAGTAGGAGATGTTGATATTATTTGAATTTGTTTTAGGTACTGAACAGCTGAGTTACAAGGACTGAAAGTGAAAAGCATTCTAAAAGCCCATGAAGACTGTTGTTCACACCCTTCTTCAGTATACACTAAACTTGACACATTTCGCTTCATACATAGCAAGCAACAGCACCCATTAAAAGCCTGAGAAGAAATGCTGCTGTGTAAATACTGCAACTATTTCTGAAAGAAAGAATTATGGGATATATACTCCAAAGCTGCCCATTCCCATAATTTGTATTGCATAGGTCATGTATTCACACACATATATATACACAGGTGTGTGTATATATATATGTACATGCAAAGAAATATTTTAAGAGGACAATGAAGTCTAGTCACAGAGCAATTTACAGATTCAATATATTTTTTTACACTTTGCTTGAAAGAAAATTTCAATATTTTACAGCCTTTCAGGAGGCATTATATACACTGCACTTTATGAAATCTATAAGGTATTGAAATAAATTTTTTCCAACTTTTTGGTAACAAAACAGACATTTTTTTCCAAAAACTTGTGCTATCTACATGATCTGTTTGCTCTGATAACCACTAATCACAAAAACTGACTCAATGGAATAATTAGAAAATTATCTAACCCCATGCATGGGTTTAAATCATTTTTAATATCCTATCCTAGAAATATTCTACAAACCTTAAGATTTTTTTAAAAGATATCTTTTTATGACAATACCCATAACATTGACAAGTACATGTTAAGGCTAGTATCATCTTCTTTTGAGATTTTGTTGTTGTTGTTCTTGTTGTTTTAAGAAAGAGTAAAAAGCCACACTCCTTTAGGGCTTCAACCTGTACCTACAGAAAATGAGAGTGCAGTGAACATAATGTTCAGTCCTATAGTCAGGATGCAGTCGCTCCTTCCCATTCCACAAGATACTGCACCTTTCCATCAAGTGTCACCCGACGAGCCAAAACTCGATATTTTTCACCACATGCTATTCTACCTGCAGCACCAAAGTAACTTGTAATGGAGTTTTACAAACGATTAAGCTGTAACTCCTGATCTGCTAAGTTATTCAGAATCTCTGTGTTGAGCTCCTCAAATTGGTAATCTTCTTTGCCTTCATCATCTTTTACAGTTTCTGAGTTCTGAGTCTGGAGTGCTCTTCTTGGAAGACGACCTCTTCTTCTCTGCAAATGTGGATTGCAGCAGGCCAAGATCTTCCCGTGCAAGTTCTTTTTCTGGAGTCAGATAATCCGTAGTGCCTGGAAATGGGAGACGAGGTAGTTTCTTTTGCACTGGAAGCACCCGTGAAATCCACATCTGAGGTATTAGAGGAATGGGCAAGTCCCTCAGTTCTCCCTATAGAACAAGGTGAATCCAAGGCAGGATTCTCTGAAACTGATTCCTTATCCAAAGGTGGCTCAGCAGTGTTTTGAATCATTTTTCTTGTGTATGGGCCAGGAGGACCACCTACAGGTTTTTTCTTTCCCTTTTTTTCTATTCCATTGCTTACTTCTCTTGAATCAGATATAGGTTTGGATGCCTTTCTGCCTTTAATTTTAAATTCATGAGATGTTCCTTCAGGTTCTTTCTCTGCTTTGAAAGCCACATTTAGTGGCACAGGAGGAACATGAATTCACAACCCAAACAAATGCTTCTTCTTCTTTATTTCTTTCCCAGACATAAACATGGTCTTGTCATCATTTAATGCCTCCAGAACATGCTCATATCTTTCAGATTTTGGTGTGTCTGCCAGCTCTCCAGGGTGCAGTCTATCCCAGTTTTCATTAATGTATGTCATAAGCTCAAGTTCAGAATCAAAATATTTCTTCTTGTGAATAACACTTAGGTTGTAAAGGCATAGGTGTGCTATATCTACCCACTGTAATGGTAGATGTTTGAGGTATTCTGGTCCAGAACTACAGAGAGAGCAAATAAATGTATAAAACCTATCTCCAAATAGCATTGGCTTTTGAAGGCATTGCACACAAGCCTCATGAAACCACTGCTTACATTTGCAGCACTGTAGCATCTTTAAATACCAGTCTCCAGGGCCTCCACAGTAGCAGTAACACTGCTGTACACTGGTTTTATGACCTGCATCCCACTCAAGGTCTGCCACACTATAGTGTAATGTCTGCATCATGACTTGCAATGCTTTGGCATTTGGTCCTTTCTTAAGCGCACCACCCCTCTTTGTTGTTGTTGCAAAAACACACTGTCGACACAGCCATTTTTCATCTGCATCAATCACACTGGAATCAATATGAGGTGTATGACACAACTGATGATACCCTTGGCCACATTTATCACATATAACCATTTCATTGGGAGCTTCTGAATACTCTTGTTGACATATTGTACAGACCATCTCCCCACTTCCAGTGGCTCCTGTTTGAATGTCCTTCCAGAGAACCCAGGATTTAGAACTGTCTTTAAATATGATGAAGCAGCTCTGTTTCAAAATGTTTATCTTTTTGATAGTGCCAAGATAAAACAAGCCATCTGACCATCTAGCTAGGACATCCTGACCCTCTTCAAATTTACATGCTGGCTTTTTGGCTTTATGTCCATCCTGTAAAGACAGCTTGGTCAAGGATGTTGGGGTCTTTTGGTTTCGACGTAAAGGAGACCACTTGTGGACCAATGAATTACCTGCCCCTGCAGAGTCTTTCAATCCTCCATCTTTTCTCATGTAATATTTTGATACATTTAAAATGTTGCATAATGTTTAAATTAGAATAAACATTTCTAAGTCCTCGTTCATAATTATCCATGGTGAAAAACCTTCAAAATTCCTTCTTCTAGCTTTTTCAATTGTACTGTTCATTATTGTTATCAACAGTCACACAAATGTGCAAATAGCACATCAGAACTTGCTCCTGTGAAATTATTAGTTGGTACCAATTGATCAATGTTTCCCACCCGCTCCTCACCCCTGCTTCTGTTAAGGACTATGGTTTACTCAACTGCAGAGAAATACATTTTTAGATATCACATGAGTGAGAATGTGGTACTTCTCTTTCTGTGTCTGGCTTATTCACGTAAGGCAATGATCTCCACTTTCATCACAAATGATAGGGCTTCATTATTTTGGAGACTGAATAGTATTCCATGGTATGTGTGCATGTATATATATTATATATATATATATATATATGTGTGTGTGTGTGTGTGTGTGTGTGTGTGTGTGTGTGTGTGTGTGTAAAATCTCACATTTTCTTTATCTATCAGTTGACAGGCAATGAAGTTGTGTCCATCTCTTGACTACTATGAACAGAGCTGAAAGTAGCACAGGAGGGCAGATGCCTCTTCAACATTCTGATTTCATTTCCTTTGGATATATACCCATTAGTGGAAATGCTAGTCCACATGATAGGGATATTGTTAATATTTTAAAGAATTTTCATACTGTTTTTCAAAATGGTTGTACTAAGTTGTATTCCCACCAACATTGTGCAAAGGCTTCATTTTCCCCAGACCCGTAATCACACCTCTTTTGTCTTTTTCATAACAACCATTCTCATGGGTTTTGATTTGCATGTTCCTGACCATTAGTCATTTTCAGCATTTTTTTCATGCACCTAATAACCATTCTTGGCCTTTATTTTATTTTTTGAAAAGTTTGATTTAGGTCTATTGTCACTTTTTAAAAAAATCTTTCTATGATGCTTACTTTATTGTATAATGATGTGGCTGAACTGGATAGCAGGGACCATGGGTAAACCTAAAAGATGCACTCTGGTAATAAAAATAGACAGGTTAATGGTTGTTTTTTTAGTAATTACTTGAAAGGCTTTAGTCATCAAATTGTACTTTATATTTAATGATGGATACAAAATTACCCTCACTGAATCTTCACTCACAGTAAGGTACAGTTCTTTACTATCAACTCTATCTAATGTGATTCTCAGTAAATTTTAGAGATATATTCTAATTTACAAAATTAATCACCGTATTTTTCCTGACATTTCACTGACTTACTATGGATAGGGGAAGAGGGAGAAGTATTTATAACAAGCAAAAAAAATCATTAAATTAGAAATTAACAAATTTATTTCTAGTCACTTAATGACTCTCACTTTAACTCCATCTGGTGACTATTAAATATATTCACACTGGTTCTCCAGACTTAGGCTCTTTACAAGTAGAACCAACTCTGAATTCCTCTTCATGTATGTAAATGACGGGGTGTAGCAAAGGTGTGAAAAGAATAGACATTGCCCATGTGTACACGAGCCAGTGATAAAAGGTGTTCGCCATAGTCAGACAGATGACCAGGATGTAGAAAACACAAATAGCACAGTTGAGAGATTGCATACATCTGCAAGGACTTTATTCTTTCCTCCCAGAATGCAATCACTAAAACTGTGTGCAAAATCATGATTATAGGAGATTGATATGAGCAACCATTCCCAGAGCCAGAGAATAAATATTTTTGAAGCAGATGTCTGAACACACAATTTACATTGAGTCCTGGAGCAGAGAGAGTGAGAAAGGATGTAAGGATGGCAAATATTTATGAACTTCAGGCAGATGATGCGTGAACGAATGAGTGAAGAGCTCCTATCTCTGACAGCACATATGCAGATGTGGCAAATCTTCTAGCCCTTATTTTACGCTTCATTCCTATTATTGACATTTACTCCTTATTTCACATTATCTTTTCCCGTTACCTGAATGAGCTTCTCTTCCCCAAATTGTTTTATATGCCTTTGATTTTGGAATTGCAATTTTCATATACCTTAGTAAAGATAATTCACCTCTGTGTGAACATACAGGGTATGTAATAAATTTTTATTTAAAGAAATAAATTAGCATGATAAAGATTCCTTCTGTAGCATGCTCCCCAGTGCTCAGCAGAAATATAAAACTCACTAGTAGTCATGATACATTATAAACTCTTTTTTTAATGGTGAGAAATGAAATCTTTTTTATTTGTTGAACATAGTCTTACATATTGGAGGAAATTATTGTTCCATATTCATGCATACATGGATATTGACAAAGTAAGTTAAGGCAGTTCCCAGTCCAGGATCTCACCCTTCGTTCACTCCCCATTCTCATGTCTCCTCTGCTTTACCCACAAGTTATAGATAGAAATAAGCGTATACATGTATAATATTTTTTTGCAATTTCTGACCTTCTCTGCCTGTGTATAGTTGGGATTCTCAAGGGAGTCAATAGTTCCCAGTTGCATTGATAACCCCCTTAATCCCTCCCTCACCTTCCTGCCTCTCTCTCCTCTCCCCCCAATTTCATAGTTATGGTTCCCCCTGTTTATATGAAAGTTCACCTATGTTGAGTTTATTATTTGAGCTTAACTAACTTTCATCCTGTCTTATATTTTACTCTAGCTTCCACGTATGCAAGAAACATTCAGCCCTTAAATTTCTGAGTTTGGTATATTTCACTTAGCATAATTTTTTTTCCATCTCCAATCATTTGGCTGCAAATGTCATGATATCATTCTCTCTAATAGCAAAGTAAAATTCCATTGAATATATATTCAATGGAAATATATATATATATGCCACAGTTTTTGAATCCACTCATCCAGTGAGGGTATCTCTGGATTGGTTCTATAATTTAGTTATTGTAAATTGAGCTGCTGTAAACATTGATGTAGCTATGTCTCTGTATTATGTTGATTCTAGTTCTTTTGGGAAAACACCCAGGAGTGGGATAAGTGGGACATAAGGTGGTTCCAGCCCTAGTTTTTTTGAGGAGTCTCTACAGTGCTTTCCAGAATGGCTGTACAAGCTTGCAGTCTCACCAACAGTGTGTTAGTGTTCCTTTCTTTCCACAACCCCTCCAGCATCTGTTATTGTTCGTATTCTTCATTTTTGTCACTGTGAGAGGTGTGAAGTGGAATCTCAGTGAAGTTTTTATTTGAATTTCTCTGATTGCTAGTGATGTAGAACATTTTCTCATATATTTATTGGCTTTTTGGACTTTCTCCATTGAGAAGTTTCTGTTTAGGTCACTAGCCCATTTATTGACTGGATTATTTGTGGTTTTAGTGTTCAGTTTTTTGAATTCTTTGTGTGTTCTGGATATTAGACCTCTGTCTGAAGTGTAGCAGGCAAAGATTTTCTCCCATTCTGTAGGTTCTCTTTTGACACTCGTGAGTAATTCTTTAGCTGTGAAGAAGCTTTTCAGTTTAATGGCATCCCACTCATTGATTCTTGGCTTTAATTATTGCACTATGGGAGTTTTGTTAAGGAAGGCGATGCCTACATAGATGTCATGGAGTGTTCCTATTTTTTTCTTCTAGCAATTGTATAATTGCTGGTTTAATTTCTAATTCCTTTGATTCATTTCAATTTGATTCTGATGCAGGGTGAGAGAAAGGGATCTAATTTCAGTTGTTTGCATATGACTGTCCAGTTTGTCCAGGACCATTTGTGTAACATACTGTCTTTCCTCCACACTATATTTTTGCCTGCTTTGTCAAATATCAGATGGTTAAAGATTTGTGTGTTTGTCGTGTTATCTTCCAGTGTGTTACAATGGTCTTCAGGTCTGCTTTGATACAAATGCTATTATTTTTGATACAATGCCATTTTTGTTACTATAGTATAATTTCAGGTCAGGTATTGTGACACCTCCTGCTTCCTCCTTCTTGCCTAATTAGTGATGTTTTGGTTTTTCTGGGTTTCCTGTTATTTCAAGTGAATTTGAGAATTCTTATTCTATATCCATGAAGAATGCCATTGATATCTTTTTTATTTTTATTTTTGAACCATACGAATTTTTAACAAAATAATATCAAATGTGTATAGTTTCTGGATACTAGATTTAACCCCAGGAATGCCCTCCCCCCAAATTCTCACCCATATCACTCACTTCCCTTACCCACAATATCTCTAAAAAACTATCTTGATGGGGACTGCATTGCATTTGTACAGGGCTATTTGCAGAATGGCCATTACAATTATATTGATTCTGCCTAACCAAGAACATGGAATGCTTTTCCATCTACTCAGGTCTTCTTCAATTTCTTTTTTAATGTTTGATAGTTTTCATTGTAGAGATCCTTTATATCTTTTATTAGATTAATGCTCAAGTATTTTAGTCTTAATGAGGTTATTGTGAATGGGATGGGTTTCCTAATTTCATCTTCAGTAGAATTGCTGCTAGAGTATAGAAAGCAGCAATATTTATGAGTGTTGATCTTGCAACCAGACACTTTGCTAAATTCATTTATAAGCTCTAGAAGTCTTCCAATTGAGCTTTTTGGGTCTGCTAGGTATAGGATCATGTCATCAGCAAATAGAGATAGCTTGACTTCCTTTTGTCCTATTCGAATTCCTTTGATTTCCTTCTTTTGTCTGAAGCTCTGGATAGGGTTTCAAGGACTATATTGAATAAGATTGGTGAGAGTGGACAGCTTGTCTTATTCCCAAACTTAGTGGGAATGCTTTCAATCTTTCTCCATTAAGTATAACTTTGCTATGAGTTTGTCATAAATGGCCATTACAAAGTTAAAGTTTCTTCCTTTGATACCTATCTTCTCCAGAGTTATGAGCATAAAATGGTGTTGAAATTTTTTGGAGGCTTTTTCTACGTCAATTGAGATTATGATAGGATTTTTATCTTTAATTAATTCTATTTAAGTGATGGACTACACTTATTGATTTGCATATGTTGAACCAGGCTTTTTTCCCTAGAATGAAGCCCACCTAATCATTATGTATTTTCTTCGTGATGTGTTTTTGAATGCAATTTGCCAGGATTTTATTAAGGATTTTTAAATCTATGTTCATCATGGAAATTTGTCTGCAGTTTTCTTTTCTTGATGTGTCTTTACTGGATTTTGGTATCAGGGTTTTATTTCCCTCATAAAATGTATTTGGTGGTTCCAACTCTTTCAGTTTCGTAGAATAACTTGCTAAGGAGTGGTGTTAATTTTTTTTATGTAAATGGCTGGTAGAACTCTGCTGAGAAGCCATCTGCTTCCGGGCTTTTTGTTGTTGTTGTTCGAACACATTTGATGGCTGCTTCAATTTCACTTCTAGAAATTGATCAATTTCAGTTTTCATTTTCCCTCTTGTTCAGTTTTGGTTGATCATATGTCTGTAGGAATTCATCCACATCCTCAAGGTTTTCCAGCTTAAGGAGTAAAGATTTTCAAAATAGTTTCTGAGGATCCTTTGGATTTCAGAAGTGTCTATAGTGATATTTCCTTCATCATTTTGTATTTTTAATAATTTTTAATTTTAGTAATTTTAATAATTTTCTCTTTCTTTTCATCAGTCTGTCTAATAGTTTATCAATTTTGTTTATCCTTCAAAAACATTTTTTAATTTTATTTATCATTAGTATTGATTTCTTAATTCAATTTCATTGCTTTTGGCTCTGATTTTAACCATTTTCTCTCTACTAGTGATTTTAGTATTAGTTCGTTCTTCTTTTTCTAGGGCCTTAAGATGTAACATTAAGTTATTTAGTTGTTGTCTTTTTATTCTTTTGATATTTGAGCTGAATGGTATGAACTTTGCTCTTAAACTTGCTTTCGTATTGTTGCACAGATTTTGATATGTTGTACCAGTGTTCTCATTTAACTCCAAACATTTTTCAATTTCTTCCCTTATTTCCTCTGTTATCCATTCTTCGTTTAAGAGTGTATTAATTATTTAATGTCCAGGTGTTAGAGTGGTTTCTATTTTATCTTATCATTAATTTCTAGTTTCAGTCCATTAGGATCTAACAGAATGCAAGATATATATATATACATATATATATGTATATATATATATATATATATATATATATATACTTACTAAGATTTGCTTTGTGTCATAGAATATGATCTATTTAGAAAATGGTTCATGTGCTGTTGAGAAGAAAATAAATTCAGTTGTTGATGGATGAAATATTCTAAAAATGTCTGTTAGGTACAAGTAATTAATTGTATGATTTAATTTTATAGTGTCTTAACTTGTTGTGTAGATGATCTACCTAATGATAAAAGAGGTGTGCTAAAGTCACCCAGAATTGTTCTATTGTGATCAATTTTGTTTGTAAAATGGAGAAGGGTTCTTTTGATGTATATAGATGATCCATTGTTCAGAGCATAGTTATTTATGTTCATTATATCCTCTGGATGTATGATTTCCTTACATAATATGAAATGACCATCTTTGTTTTCTGATTGATTTTGAGTTCAAGTCCACTTTGTCTAAAATGAGAATATCAATCCTTTCTTGTTTATGAAAATTATGTGAATGGTATGTTTTTCCCCATCCCTTCACCTTCAGTCTATGGATGTCTTTTCCTGTGAGGTGAGTCTCCGGCAGGCAGCATATTGCTGGTGTTGGGTCTTTTTCTTTACATCCAATCTGCCAATCTATGTCTTTTTTTTAAGAGACAGGGAGAGGGTGAGCAAGAGAGAGCAAGAGAAGAAAGAATCAATTTAATTTATTTATCCATCTGGCCTTCATTTCTCTGACACTTAGTTGCGTATGTGGTGCTGAGTTTCAAACCTGGGTCCTCTCGCATGCCAGGCAACTTCTCTAATCACTGAGCATTATCAGTGTCAGTATCTAGAACAGAAAGTGCAAAAATAAAGCAGATCAAGGGCATTTCACAGACAGAAGTAGTCCCAAGATCAGGAAGGACAGACAATGAATCGGTTGATATCTGGATTGATTTTCTGCTAAATGCAATCTGTTGTTTTTCTCCTGCAACTTTTAATATTCTGTCCTTGTCCCATATTTTAGATATTTTCATAATAAAATGTCCTAGAGTGGGTCTGTTGTGATTTTTTTATGTTTGTTTATATATGTTTTATGTTTTTTTTTTATGTTTATGCCTCTTGAACTTGCGTTCATTTCCTTTGTAAGGTTTGGGAAATTTTCTGATATTATTTCATTGAAAATTATTTCATTGTACATTCCATTAATTTGTGCTTTGGAGCCTTCATTCACCCCAATGATTCTCAAATTTGATCTCCCGATGTTCTCCCAGATTTCCTAAATATTCCATTTGTGGTCTGTTAATATCTTTTCTCTATGTTTGACTTTATTTTCAAGATTAGATACTTTGTCTTTGAGGCCTGAATCTATCTTCTATGTACTTTCAAGTTCAATGCTTTCCATTGAATTCTTAATTTGATTTCTTGATTCCTTCATTTTTAGAATTTCCATTTCATTCTTTTTTTAAGAATACCTTTCACTTTATTGAAGTGATCTTTCACTTCCTGTTTCCTCTCTAGATTCCTTTCTTACATTGTCTTTTAAGTCATAAAACAGTTTAAACATCAATTTTTAAAATTGTTTGATTTTTCTTCCACTATGGTGTCATTGATGTCTGTTATTGAAATATTATGTGTGGTTTGGGATAATTTGTTATCTTACTTTTTCATATTGTTTGTATATCTACCTATCTATCAGTATTGTTCTTATTTCTTCTTTTATGTAAAGAGCTACTTTGTGAGCTTCTTTTTCTTAGAAGTCCTTGGTTGAGTGGACTTTGGTCACTGCTGTTTTAATTCCATGTATGAACACTGTGGATTTCAATTTCAACCTCACTTTAAGAGCCATGACTAAGAGCTATTTACTAAAGTTCCTTCTGTGCCAAGTCTCATTATATTTGACTGTGTTAGAACAAAAGCTTGAAGAAGACCTGAAGATGGAGGTTATCCCAGGGACACTGACCCCGTGAAGCTCCCGAGAGTCAGCACAGGCAGCGCGTCGGCACGTGGATTCCCACAGTAGGACGATTTTCCCTGAACGGGCAGGCATTGCCTCCTGCTAGTTCTTTGACCCCAAAGGAAAAGTGAAGAGCATTAACCCAAAAAAAAAAAAAAAAAAAAAAAAAA
>PVKS010049975.1:0-11745 GCA_004027875.1 Aplodontia rufa
CCCCCCCCCCCCAGGCCTCTCTACATTAGCTCGTTCATTGCCACACCTGGATTTCGGAGGCACACGTTTGACCAATAAGCCTCTACGTGCGCCTTTTGAAGGACCTAGAATAATTGGCAGGTATACCAATGCGAAACATCTGAAGCCCGTGTGGACACCCTGTTTTTCAAGCTTAACAATACACAATCTAGCAGCCCTTCCCGAAGGAGCTTATGCAAACAGCAACAAGATCCAGGGCAGCTGATAAAGTAAAGATCAGACCCCAACAATCAAACACTGAGAAAAGAAAGCAGGCAAAATGAATATTGTTAAAATGACCAGATTACCAAAAGTGATCTACACATTTAATATAATCCCCATTAAAATTTCAATGGAATTCTTCACAGAGCTTGAGAAAATAGTCCTAAAATTCATATGAAGAGAAAAAGACCCAGAACAGCCAGAACAATCCTGAGCCAAAAGAACAATGCTAAAGGCATCAAAATACCAATTTCAAAACATACTACAGAACCACAGTAAAAAACACAGCATGATACTGGCATAAAAAGACATATAGATCAATGAAGCAGAAGAAAAAGACAGATCCACACAGGTACAGTCAACTGATTCTCAACGAAGATGCCAAAACATATATAATAGATCTAAAAACAAGAAACAAAAATCATTTTTAACAAATGGTTCTGGTGACACTGGATATCCATATATAGAAGAATTAAATTATATCCCTATTTCTCACCATATATAAAAGTTAACTCCAAAGGGAAACCAGGAACTTTTCAGCTGCCAATAGAAAATAAGGGAAACAGTCTATTATATAGACACAGGCACCAACTTCATGAATAGGATCCTTGTAGCCCCTAAAATAAAACCAACACTTGACAATTGGGGTGAAATCAAAGTCCTTGGCATAGCAAAGGAAATTAAGAGTGAAGAAATAATCTATACAATGGGAGAAGGTCTTTGCAGTGGTATTCTCTGACAGAGTATTAACATTTATAATACATAAAGAACTAAAAAACCCTCAACACCCATAAAAATACAACAAAAAATTCATTCAATAAGTGGGCAAATGAACTAAACAGACACTTCTCAAAGTAGTACATATAGCCAACATTCCAGATCATTGAATATTAGGAAGATGAAAATCAAAACTATGTTGAGATCTCACTCAAGAAAGAATGCCAGTCTTCAAGAACACAAATAAATGCTAGAGAAATTGTGTGTGTGTGTGGGTGGGGCTTTTTATACACTATTGGTGGAATATAAATTAGTACAGTTGCAATGGAAATGAAGTGTCCTCAAAAAACTGAAAATTAAACTACCATATGATCCAGCTATGCCACTCATATTTGTCCAAAGGAATTAAAGTTGACAAAGTGTATAGATAAATGTGTATCCACATTTATCACAGCACAATTCAAAACAGTCAAATTATGGAATTAGCCTAGATGTCCATCAACAGATGACTGGACAAAAAGAATGTGGTATGTATACGTGATGGTTTTAAGCTGCCATAAAGAATAATAAAATTAATCCATTTGCAGGAAAATGGATGAAACTGGAGAGAATCATGTTAAATTAACTCAGGAGATTCAAACAAGTAAGGGTCTTATATTTTTTCTCACATGTGGAAGCTATAGAGAAAAAAACAGGATGTGTGGAAAGTAGAAGGGAGACTACTGGCATACAGGAAGGAAATAAATGGGAGGGAGGAGAGAACATAAGGGGAAATGTCGGGCAATAAAAATAAAATTATGTTATATTCAGGTATGAATAGACCACAATGATACCTCATATTATGCATATTTAATATGAAGCAATAAAATTTTATTGTAATTGTCATAATTGGTATTAAATACATTTCAAATATGCTAATAATTATTGATATATATTTTTAATTAATGTGTAAAAAAGTGTATGTGCTGCTTTTCAGATAATATCCCCTATGTTCCTAAGCAAAGATTTTGGTACTATTATATGTATCAATAAATTAAATTATTCTATAAGTTCCACCTCAAGGTTTCTATTTTCTGATTATCAAACTGATTTTACAGCTTTCTGATTCACTCCTATAATATCTTACTATTAAATTGTTTTCTTACCTAGATGACATTATCAATCATTAGCTCTTTTAGCTTAATTTATCTCCAAGATTAGTAATGCTTATCTCGTGAAATGGATGGTAGAATTTATTTTAAAATTTGTTGAAATAAATGCACATTCATTTTAAATTAGTTAGGAATATTTTCCCTAACTTTGATCGCAAATCACTCCACATACACCCAAGTACTTCCCAATTAGGCTGCCATTTTGATTATTACATATTATTGTTTTATCTTTGATATAAAGTATATGATTATATACTTTGTATTTTTCTGATTATATTTTAATCATTTTATGTCATTGGCTCTTTGATATTAAACACATTTCTGAAATTTGCCTATTGCCTTTATGCTTTAAATTTTTTCTCAAATATTATGTGATGGCATATGCTAATGTCATATATATATATTTGGAAAAGAACAAATTAAAATGCATTAAATCACAAAAAGTTTAAATTTTTTAAATTCATGTGAAAAATATTAACTATAGATAATCTGAGTTCAGCAAATCCTAGGAAGAAAATCACAATGAAAAACACATATAGACAAAGTTTAATAAAACTGTTGAAAATAAATAATCTTAAAAGTAATTAGAAGTAAATAATATATGTAAAGAACCAACAAAAAATAATAAATGACATAATATTTCCCTTGAACCTCAATTCCCTCACCTATAAAATGAAGTCAGTGGAGCCAGTTTAGTTTTAGGAACTCCTTATATCTAACATTGGTTCACTCCTTGACTCTTGGTTTTCTAATGCCAAGACTGTATGTTTAGTCTATTCTACTGCTTTGCTGCATCACATTTACAGTGTTAACACCAAATTTTGAGGCAACTCGAGTAAATGACAGTGCTATGATCTATAGACATGAACAAAGTGTCTTTTCTAACAATTTTTTTTTAATTCTGATTTTTGCACATTTTGAAGGAAATGCAGGTAAGATACAGATGGAAAAACAGTACAAGAAGATGCATTTCTTTGGCCTCATAGTAGTTCAAAACTTATGAAAATGTAATGGATATTGTTACCACTTAGATGTGAGGTATCTGCAAAAGCTCATGAGTAAAATAAAGCAAAAAGGTTTATAGGTGAAATGATTGGGTTATGAGAGTCTTCATCTAATCATTGAATTAATTCCCTGATTGGGACTAATTGAGTGGTAAATGAAGGCAGGTCGGGTGTGGTGGGAGGAAGTGGGTCATTTGGGGCTTGCCTTGGGGGTATATATTTTGTATCTGGCAAGAGGAGTCTCTGTTTCCTGGAGCCATGTCTTGAACTGCTATCCTCCACCATACTCTTCTGCCATGATGTTCTTCCTAACCTTGAGCCCTAAAGAACTGAGTAAGCCATCTGTGGACTAAGCCATCTGAAACTGTGAGCCTCCAAATAAACTTTTACTCTTTTAATTCTTCTGATCAGGTGTTTTAGTCAGAGTAGCAAAAGAAGTTAACTAATATAGATATATAATATTTCTGATTTTTCTTGAATTTGTACCTCTTATTGGTTTAAGAGAAAATCAATAATTTTCCAGTCAACTCTTGCCTTATTGCTTCTTCTGACCAGGTGTTTTAGTCAGAGTAGCAAAAGAAGTTAACTAATATAGATATATAATATTTCTGATTTTTCTTGAATTTGTACCTCTTATTGGTTTAAGAGAAAATCAATAATTTTCCAGTCAACTCTTGCCTTATTGAATGATCAACGCTGTGAAAACAATGTCACACTCTCTGTGGATACTTGGTGTATTTGCTGTGGTTTTCTTTATGTACCATTCCTAAGTTGTTCATTGATATTAGTTGAAATATCATTATTCTCTATAAGAGAATAATGCTTCAACCACAAGGGGGTTATGTCAAAAATCCAACTGAGAAAAAAAACTAACTCAATTCTTTATTTTCAGTCCATTTGGAAGTTTTATTGAACAACTAACCTTTGCCATTTTTATTCCCCCTCAATTATCCAAAGTAGTACATTTTTCATCTGTTATAGTCATATAAATTTAATCCTAGCTTTAGACAGAGAAATGGAATGCTTCAATGTCTACTTCATACTGATCTCCTTTCTGTATTATGGGATATGATGGAAATGGGGGTGGAGTAGTTATTAGAAGTAAGATGATAGTGTTCTAAATGGTGGAAATTAGAGAATTAAGGATGGCAGATAACAAGAGTTAAATAGATTTTTAAACTATTTAGATGCTATGTCAATAGAATGAAGTGAAAGACAAATTGAAAGAAAATTCCAGATTTCCATCTAAATGCCTGGAGTGGGTGGTGGATCCATTAATCTAGATTGAGACCAGTAGAGGAAGAGCAAATGATGGTTACTTGGATACAGTGCAAAGGGTTTGAGTGGGAAGATAATGGGTTTTTTCATACTGAGTTGTGGCATGCATTTAATTTAATGAAAATTAAATCAGTAGGGACAGTTCTGATGATGTTTGGATCTTGTGTTAACCTCCAAAATGGCCCCCAGTGATCCCTGGCTCCTGACATTTATCCGCTCCTGCAATCTCCTCCCACAATGTATCAACACTGGTCTCTACTACCAATAGAAAATGTCATAAGTGATTATAAGTTACTTCAGAAAACAAATGGTAAAAGACACCATTGTCTCCATCCTTGCTCCACTATACATCACAAACTTTGTAGAAAAAAACATGGCTTTGTTTTAAAGACATTCAGGCAACCTTAAGGACAAGTCCATCCAGCAACTTTTAATTTGGAAGTGGACTAAAAGTGGTTGCACATCTAAAGTGTACTCTTCAATCAAAAAAGAAGCAATAGACACTTAAAGATAATCTTCCCAACTAAGGAAATCAGATATTCAGTGGAAAGATGTACTAAATATGACTTCCAGGGAAAGACAAACAAAATGTTCAAGAACACAAAACACCATGAGTGACCATCAACAGAAGAAAACTGATTACTGAGAACATTAGCATTAAACAGAATCTCAAACATAAATATGCACAACAGAAAAAAATAAGTCTAACATTAAAATGAGATTTTAAGATTCAATAAATAGATTTAACAGTAGATGACATATTGATACATGTAATGAAAGAATTTGTAAAAGTCAGATTATATGCTCCTTAATAAATGCTAATCTTTGGAATTAAGTAAGTACTGTACAGAATCAAAGACTGGGGGCCTTTTAATCTTTTTCTTCCATCTGCTTTTTATAATGTACATATAATCCCTTGAGTATGGTACTGTTACTGTGTTCAGCCTCTCAACCCAATGTTCTCACATTCCCTTTCTAGGCATTTGTCTATGCTATATACTTGTCAGGAGATATATTCCTATATCCAGCTTTCTCCTCATGAAGAACTTGTTTTTCATCTGTTTTAGATTCATTTTAAGTACTTTCTGTTCTGTAAAGGAATCTGGGACTTCCAATTCAATATAGCTCTCATAATAAGACTTAAAATGCTGATTGACAGCTTTAGCTTAGTTTTCTATGTACCCTCTGAAATATAAACTCATTAAGGGTAGGGAATTTTATGCATTTCCAAGATTAGGAATGAAGCTTTCATGTTTTTATATGTAAGAACTATTAGGAAAAAAATAAAAAAAAACAAGCCAAAAAAAAAAAACCAAGCCTAACATATTAATTAATTCTTTATGGAATTATTCTAAACCATAGATGGTCTAGATTTGTTAAATAGTGCTGTATTGAAAAAATACAGAAAAATAAAGATCCAAAGTACCAGGATAATAATAATAATAATAATATGAAACTAATTGTTACAAGGAGTGCCTTTGATTTGGGTTTTTGCCAAGCAATTTGCTTTGGCCCATGGGATGTTAGCAAAAGTACCTCAAGCAAGGAGCTGAGCTACACTAGAATGACAGGTGCTGCTTCCTCTACAGTCATTGTAAGACAATGGCCTGGCTAGTCCACCAGTGGTTTTTTATTTGCTCAATTTTGTCCTTTGAAAATATGGGCTCATACATAATAATTCCCTGCAGGTAATAGGATTCTGATTAAAAGGCTCTATTGAACTGTGACTTATCTCTCTACTTGGAATTTGCAAATGCTAATGAACTTACATATTTTTCTTATGTGCCTCACAGACATCTCTTTGCTCCCACCTGATTTCCAGAAAAAGAAACAGTCTAACTCCCACTGCTGTCCCAAAGTAGGGCTTATTTACCTAGCCAAAACTGTTCACCTCTGACAGTCACACATAAATCCCAGACCGAAGTCATGCCAATCAAGATTCTAACTCAGGAGTAGGCTCTTCCTCTGAGACTAGCAACAGATTTGCTCGTATTTTTTTCTTATGAATCACAGTATTATAGCCAGCCAGAACTCTCACTGAAGCCATCTGAATGAGTCTGTATAAAATTGAAAAAGTTTTGTCTGACTCACAGGTGCCACATAAAGAAATAACAGTCCTAAGTAAGAAAAAAAATGAGGTCACAACAAGAAAGGAATATACCTGAGTTACTCAAAAATCTTAGGTACCACAGAAAAGAAAATCAAAGAACCTGAATAGCATTTCTAGAGACATTAGTGCTTCATGACTTGGCAGCTCAGTTTGTTAGAACAGAGTGATAATGAGGCCAGGCAGTGGGGTCTAAGTGCGCCATTCACTTTGACTATGCTCCAAAGCCATGGGTTTCACCCCTAACCCAAATCCATAGCCATGAAGCATTTGCTGTCCGTTACACTAGAACCTGGATGAAAGAGTTTTGATGGAGCAGTGCAAATCCATCACTGCCCACTGAAAAACCAGGTCAAGGTACAGGTCCTATTGATGGAGTGTTCGAGGGGTTCAGTATACTCATTTCAGGACAGAAATACAATGTTACAGAACTGGAAATTTATCAATTGTCAGTTTTCCCTCACTGTTTTTTGTTAGTGTCCTTTTCTTTCATAATTCATTAGCTAGAAGCGTGCAAAAGGTCGATTATGGTGATAAGTTACTTGGCCTCCTTAACTCAGTTCATATAAGGCCTGGGGTCTGACTGACCCACAGAGAGAAAATGATTTCAATGTACAGCAGAAATGTATATTCTTAGAAACAATCCTAGTTATATGGGTACATTTGCTATAACTATAACTATATATTAGCTAAATACAGATAAATTATATGTGGAAAGAACTAAAAACAGTTTTTAAATTTTACCTAATAAAAATAATATTTGTGTTTATATTATTGATACTTTCTTGTAGGCTTCTCCATGACCTTAATGACTAAGTTTCCTAAGGAAAAGGTCATTCATATTCCATATGAAATATTTCTCAAGTGGCTGTTTAATCGGAAGTAATTTTTTATTTAGCTTTTTAAATTTTAATTGACAAATATTTCTGTGTCCTTATGTGGCATCTTGTGATGTTTTGTCATAAGTTTACAATGCAGAATGATTAAATCATAGAAATGAACAAATATATCACGCCATGTATGTATTTTTTGTGATTAAAACATTTGAAGTATACTCTTTCAGAGTTCAAAAAGATAAAATGCATTATTTATTATAGTTATCATTCTGTGCAAAAAGTCACAAAAACTTATTTCTCTTGTCTGAAACTATGTATATTTTGATCAACATTATCTCTTTCTCCATCCACCCTCCTTTAGCCTCTGGTAACCATTGTTAATGCATTCGACCTTTCTAGACACCACTTATTAGTGAGATCATGTGGTATTTGTTTTTCTGGGCTCGATTTCACTTCAGCATAATATACTCCAGGTTCATCCAGATGTTATAAATGAAAGTATCTGCCCTCACCTAACCTTACCAAAACCTCATGTATTACTCTGTGTATGGATACCACATTTCCCTTACTCATTCAACCACTAAAGGACATACATTTCTATTTCTTAGATATTCTGAATTAACACTGCAATCAACATTGGAGTAAAGATAGCATCTTCGCCATATTGATTTAGTTTCTTTGGAAGTGGGATTGCTGGATCATATGGCAATTCTATTTTTAGTTTTCTGAGAACTCACCACAGTGTTTTCCATAATGGCTATATTAATTTACATTCCCATTAAAGGTGCTCTCCAACATTTGCTACTTTTCATTTTCTTGATTGTAGTTATTCTAACAGGTATGAAGTAATATCTCATTGTAGTTTTAATTTATATTCACTTGATGATTAGGAATGATGAGCATTTTATATCTTTTGGCCATCTGTATGTCTCTGATATAAAGAGTTTATTTAGTCCCTTTGCCCATCTTTTGATTGGGTTTTTTTCTTGTTAATGACTTGGATTACTGTATAACTGTGGATGCTATGATCACAAATGTTAATAATGAGATACATTCATTTCATAATCAAATATTTAAACACAATTATTAGTGCTTTTAAAAAATTGCTAGGGTAAATTTTAACCCTTTATTCTAACAAATGGTACACCACTAATATGAAATGACACATGTATATAGCCAGGTAATATGATTTGCTAACCTTTAAATATAGTAGTTGCTCCTTATAAAATTAACTTCATTGACACTTTGGTGAAAAAAAGAAATCATTCTAGTGTTCATTATTCTATACACAAACAAAATTTTTCAAAAAAACCCTATTAAACAAAAGAGGATAAGGAAGAAGTGAAAAGGAGCAGAAGGGAAAAAAAGATTGATTATAGGTGTTTTTCCCTTCATTTTTTTATTGGTGTGTTATAGTTGCATTTACTGTTGGTATTTACTATTTCATGTCCATACATGTACATGATATAATAATACATTTAGGCCAATATGATTATAGGGGTTTTAATAACTATAGCACTAATGATGAAAATCTCACATGGCATTCTCTAATAATCTTCCTCCAATGTGGCACTGTCCTGAGAATCATTTAATCCAAGAAGGAATGTTGGGGATTCCCCCAAAATGAGGTCCAGCTGGCTTGTAAAAGAATTGGTGGTAAACAACTCTGACCCAGCTGGCTTGTATCTTCCTTAGTGACGTAATGCCTGACCGCAGGACTAAGCTATTTGGTCACTCATTTGTACAATTGGATAAACGTGTTTGACTGTACCCCTATTGGCTATTGTAATGGATAAATAGAGTAGCAGCTAGTCAGGTAGAAGAACAAGTAAGCAAGCGAGCAAGGAAGCAGTCCTGTCCTGAAGCAGCCAGAGAAGAAGCAACCCGCCCTGTCCTGAAGCAGAAGCATGGAAGCAAGCCCTGTCCTGAAAGAAGAAGCAGCAGCAGCAGCAGAGATGGCGGAGAGATCAGCAGCGGTAGAAGATGCAGACAGTAAGAGCCTCGGCTGCAGAAATAAGGACTCTGGTATGGCAATAGAAACAAGGACTCTGAATGTGAATAGCCTTGACTCTAAATGTAATGCCTTAAGGGCCTAGACTCTAAGAGAGGGAAGGCGGGAAGCGCTTGGAGGCCTTTAGCCCCGGTAAAGGTAGAAATAAAGAGTTTGGAGAACTTAAGAGCAAATGGGTCTAGTTGAATGCTTTGTCCGGTCCCTGCCGACCGGGACCGGACAAAGGAAGAATCATCCCAAGGGAATGTGTACACATAATCAAGGGGTCTACACACATTTCCAAGCATTTGATGACAAAATGCCTCTAGAAAAGTGCCTTCAAGTAGAGAAATGCAACTGACCCAAATTAACATTATTGACTTTCATCATCATGAGCAGTCATGAAATGCCAAATATTACTGCGTGACTATAAATTAGAAAATGAAGTCTAGAATGATATGGATACAAAAAAAATGACTACCAAAGGATGAAGAAAAATTATCATGAACAACTAATCTTTCAGATAGTTGAAAAATGTTTTGATAAAACTTTAATGAACATATTTACATATGGAAAATATATCAAGAGAATAAACAAAATATAAACATTAGAAAAACACTTAAGCTTCAGTTTCAGGATATGTCTCATGCTTCATTAGCTATCCCAACTTGGTTGATTATGGAGAGGGCAAACTAATAACAAAAGAGTAAGTAAGTCAAGAAACGTTTGCATCATTAAGTAAGTGACAACTTCCAGGTGCAGTCATTTAATAATATAAAAATCAGTACAGGTAGAAATGACTCAAAAAGTATTGCTTGATATAAAAATTAGAAATGATGAAATAGACCAAGTGATACAATAACCTATGCAATTAATCTCCATAGATTGATAACTTGATAACTGGCATGACATATTAATGATAATACCCAAACAAAATTAATAATACACTCAAAATGACAGGGCAAACTGAAGGCCAACACAGGGAAAAAAAAATGAGTTCTCAATCAAGAAACATAATGGTAGACTTTAAATGACTGGACAGTAAGTTACTTATACTACCAAATAAAGAGAGATGAGAATTCCAGGAAAGTCTTTTTGAAATTAAAGAAATGACAATAGACATACAGAATAACCACTGGAAAGGGAAATGTATAGGAGCAGAATTACAGATTCAATTTCTATACATATATTAGTGGAGACTTTTAACTCACATTTCAGAATATATTTTCATAAGACTAAAAGACCACTTCATTATAAATTCTGTAAAAATTTTGAAAAGGTGGAATTTTCAACTTCAAAATAGTTTAGTATTTACTTAGTAGAAAAGAAAAATAGAATAAGTGCCAACATTTTCAGGACTGTTCTCTCACAAATCTATGAGACAAAACAATGAATTGGTCATATTTTGCCATCTCCTTTACATTATTTTTTTTATTTCCACAGAAAGAAATATTTTGTTTTGACCTGTTTTGCAGACATTTAGTGTATATAAAGTTAGGAGAATCTATTACTCTGGTTGTTCTCAGATTCTAAGCTCATAGTCATACTAGTGCAGCGTCTCCCAGGTCTGCTGTCAACTCCTGGCTCCCATGCCCTGTCCTCTCACCCGGATACATCTCCCTAAATGCTGCTCTCACAAAGGGGGCCTCAGAATCCAGAGTGCTATGCTCTAGTCTAAATTATCTAATTAGAAACAGATGAATGTTATTCTGCAAGGACAGGAGTTTGAATCAGGGCCAGGTCCTGTGTACACTGAGATTACCTTTAATAAGTCTGGAGAGAAGGATTAAAGCCAGATGGGTGCTGTTAAAAGCAGGTGTGCAAGAGGAGGTGCCAATTCAGCAATTTAGAATCAAAAGCAATCTGCCTAGGGACTTGATAGCAATACTTTAAGAATAACATAGCTACATAAATGTAAAACAAAAGTAAACTGAGTTCACTATATAATTTGTCTTCAGATGAACTAAAATCAAACAATGTTTTATTCCGTATATTATAATTCTCCTGCTTCCTCTTTCCTTTTGGAGAGTATTAAAACACAATACACTTTCCTTCAATTTGTGTTACAGATGTGTCTGGGATAGAAGTGCCACATAGCTGACAGGTCACACTTTAAATTAAGTTTCCCTTACAGAAGACCTGAGTAGATGGAAAAACATTCCATGCTCATGGTTAGGCAGAATCAATATAATAAAGATGGCCATTCTACCCAAAGCCCTGTATAGATTTAATGCAATTCCCATCAAGATACCTATGGCATTTTTCAGAGATATAGATAAAGCAATTCTCAAGTTCATATGGAACAACAGGAGACCCAGACTAGCCAAAACACTACTCTATAGAAAGGAAGAAATAGGGGGTATCTCAATACCTGACCTGAAATTATATTACAGAGCTGTAGTAGCAAAAACAGCATGGTATT
>PVKS010049976.1:0-11742 GCA_004027875.1 Aplodontia rufa
CTGCTTCTGATTTTTGAAAGGGCACAGATCAAAATGGAAATTTTCTGTAATTCTTCTGTCCTCCTCCAAAACATTCTAAAACACAAGAGAACCTCGTAAATCCCACATATTTTGATCCAGAACAAAGGCAAAGCACAAAAAGGAACGAGCTTGAGCCCTCTATGGAACTGAGCAGCGGGGCAGAGGAATGTTCTCACAGTGTGGGCCCCAGACCAGCAGGATCACTGGGAGTTCTCAGGCCTCTTTCTGGACCTACTGCATCAGAAACTCTGGGAGAACCCTGCCATCTCCATACCAACAGGCCCCAAGGTGAATCTGGTGCTTGTTAGAGAACCACCAGCAGAGAATAAACAGAGGCCGCAGAGTCAGGCTCTGCAATACCTAGACACGAGACGCTGAACACGTGACTTAAAATTGCCAAGCCTGAGTTTACTTATCAGAAAAACAGGAACAATAATAAAGCCTACCTCACAGGAATATACTAAGAACTTTTTTAAGTAATACATGGGACACTAACAAACTAATGGCTGCTACTGTATTTGTCATTTTATCACCACCACCACCACCACCATCGCTACCTTGTCTAGAATCCTACATCCTGGAAGCCCAAGGTAGGAAGACTGCAATCCTGGTACTATTAACACAGCTAGCACAGAGCTCCTAGGGATGGGGCAGGAGGCATTCGAAATCATGTACCGTTACAGGTATCTAGAAGATTCCACCATGCTTTTGTCAGTGATACATAATAAAGCATGTTAACCCAGATGAGCCTTCCATTTAAGGGATTACACAACCACTTGGCATACACACACTTTTTGATCCTCACAAACAACCTGAGAGCAGTTATTCCACTCACACAAGTTAAAGGAGTTGCCAGGAGTTGTACTCCCAGACATTCCAATCATATGAAGATGAAGAACTTGAACGCAGGTATTTTGATTTCAGATCCAATGCTTTTCTTCATATTCTTC
Organism: Aplodontia rufa; assembly: GCA_004027875.1. NCBI lineage: Eukaryota > Metazoa > Chordata > Mammalia > Rodentia > Aplodontiidae > Aplodontia > Aplodontia rufa. The sequence goes on from PVKS010049976.1 coordinate 972, forward strand.
CCTGCCTATACTTCCTTTACAAGTTACGTTACTGTTTCAGAGAAAGAGACTCACTGAACACATTGTAGCATAAAATAACCCTGCTATTACCTAGAGTGCCTCTTGGACCCAAACATTTGGTACTTTTGATTGTCTTTACTTACAAATCTCACATTTAAAGGAGCAGGCCATGCTAGGGATACAGCACAGTGGTAGAGTGTCTGCCTAGCATGGTTGAGGTCCTGGCTTCAATCCTTAGTATCGCCAAATAATGCTAATGAATAAATAAATGGGTCACATTTTTAAATTCCCTATTAGCAATAATTGTCCCTTCTGCTATTATATCTTTATTTGATTTTTAATACACACACTTATTTCATGCTGATTGAATCTGTTTGGCACCAACCCTTCTGAAAACCAATTTTCTAAACATCCTCTCTTCTCTGCTTCTAAAATATGGCCATGTTCATAAATGTGGCACCAAGGATTGATAAAGTAGCTACCACTTGTTAGGTACTGGATGAGGCACTGGGCACACAGCATTGAATAAAACACATGTGGTGCTTGCCATGATGAAAGAGTGGAGACATCAGGCAATGATAAATAAAATACAAACAAATAAAAGGTAAGAGCTGCCATTGTAGAGCATCAACAGATAAAATTATAAGGAGGTAGTTTCCCACATGCTCTGTGGAGCCACTCCAAATGGGGTGGGCAGGATTCCACCTCTTTCTCTTCAACAAAAACACCTGAAAGCACACCTTGAAACAGAAAGCCTAATATGAATATCCGACGTGTGGAAATGTAATCTGACGGAGTGGGTGAGTCAGGAGTGGATTATCTGCCTTCACACAAGGACTCAGTGCAGGATTTTTCTTGCACAATCTTAATATAAACACATTTTATGCTTCTACTCTATGAAATACAATATACATTAAATTAATATAAATAGAAAAGTTGGATGCCACTTACAAAAATTCAATTCATAACAAAATGCTACAGCCACTGCCAAAGCCTGCATACATACAAATTAAGAAGTACCAGGAGACAGAAAGGAACAGGGGGAGAAATAAAACAGTTATTCAATGTTTTCTATGGCCCAAGCGTGGAGCTACATATATTAACATAATTTATTTAGTCCACAAAACAATTCTACATTTAGATTTTGTCCACATTTTACAATAAAGAAAACCCAACTTCAGTGAGGTGAGCTGGTTTGACCAAGACTCTCAGTTAGAAATTGACAGATCACAACATAAAAATTTCATCATCTACATCCAGCCACTATACCATGCCATTCTGTGAATCAACAGTTAACACATCACAATTCGCAGACCAAATTTGGACAGTCACCATTTTGTAGAGCTGCATAGTAAGAATGATGGTCACACTTTTTAAAGGTTCACAAAAAAATTCAGAAGAGGAATAATGTTTTGTGACATGTGAAAGTTATGTAAAATTCAAACTTAAATGTCTATAGATAAAATGTCACTAGGATACAACCAGTTTTACCTATTGTCAATAGCTGCTTTCACTCTCCAAGACACAGCTAAACAATTGTCAAAGAGTCCATAGGGTCTCAAAGCCTAAAATATTTATTTTCTGGTCCTTTTCAGAAAAAAGTTTGCTAAGCCTTAATGTTGAGAAAACAATCCACAGAATAAAAGGAAAAAACACTCTTAGAAATGGTACTTTGAATACTAGTAATGAAATCATATGAAAGAATGCCTGTGAAATGCCAAGGATTCAACCTACTTTCCCACTTTCACCTGGAGGTTTCTGTCCTTCTTTTTTTCTTTTTTCTTTATTAGAAGGCTTAGAAAGACCTAAGCCTAAATCAAAGTCAATGTCATACCAAGAATTCATCATGTCCCTACTTCAGTGACACTGTGTTCTAATTGGTGTTCTCAGAACGGAAGCAACTCCTGCATTCATCAGTTTTCAACGTGGTTCCTGAATAATAGGGATTTTGTTGCAGGCATGATTTCAAACTGTTCTTGGTGATTTCCGTCTATACTGTCCTCTCTAAATATGCTCTGGTTCTAACGAGTATGCTCAATTATGAAAATGAATTCTTGTAAATAGCCTGATGAGGGATGATAGTTGACTCATACCACAAAGTTCAAATTTTCCAGAACAGGGGAAAACATATCTTTTTTTTCTTTTCAGACTTCTGGCTACAAGGTTGAAGATTAAAGGGTATGTGCTACAAAATATCTCTAGTTTTTCCAGTGTTTTATGGCAATATGTAGCACGTTGATTGCTATGTCTTCTCAATAATTGGGTCATTTTGTACTTTTCAAAAGTGAAAATTGTCAAGTGAATACTTAGGGCCCACATCTGAGTCAAAGATGCCTTTCACCTTGTGGGAGAAAAACATATACATTGCATTTCAATAGAATACGTAATAATTACACATTTGTATAGCACACCTTTCCCAGCAGGATGATTTTAGCCTTGCTCACTGTCGTTGGGCTATTCTGCACTACTTATGAGTTGCAAATAACTGATGGAAACTTCTGTCTGGCCACTGGTAATTTTAATTGACTTATTTCCCACTGTGGAAAAAACTAGTTTAATCTCAATTTGCAACTCATCTCAAAATTCCTTTACTACATATAAATTTACGTTGTTTGACTTTTCCTTTGAGCCAGTTATAACATCTGCTTGGTTTCTTGAAATCATAGAGGTAAAATCTTTAGAATGTGTTCATTTTTATGAACACTTTTACGAGATATGACTTTGCCTCTTTCTACAAATTATCTTTTAATGACCTAAAGTCTGATAAGAATCCAGATTTATTTTTAATGCTACTTTTTAAAACTTTACATTTGAGAATATACTCTTTAGTATGAATCTAGCTATGATGTTAAATTTGTTCAAATCATACCAAAAATGTGATGACAAATAAACATTTTTGGCCCATTTTAATGCTTTTAAAATGATAGAGACAATAATTGTACAAAGGCACAAGTAAGAGATGCTAAAAAAAATTAGTCTAACACTTGTTACAATGGTAAGGAAGACTCACCCCTGTCCTAGTACTCCAGTTGCAACTCTGAGATCAAGAATTGTTGAACTGGGGACTGCAGCTGCGGCTCAGTAGTTAAGGCACTTGCCTGGCATGCGCAAGGACCTGAGTTCGAACCCCAGCACCATGTACACAACTAAATGTCAGAGAAATGAAGGCCAGACATAAAAACTAATAAAAATTGATTCTCTCTTTCCTCTCTCTCTTTAAAAAAAAGGTTGAATTGAATTGTTTGTCCTCTTATAAATTTGCTGTTGCCTATGACAAAGAGTTCTCTATGATCAAACTTAATTAGGTTCCTCTGAGCCCTCCTCTACACTAGGTAGCTACCTTTATCCCAATATCCCTAGTTCCAGTTTTTGGTGTTCCTCATCCAATTTTAGCAAGAATCCAGTAGAGGTGTGGAGACAGGAGAGATAAGTCAGGTTCAACTCCAAATACAACAGATAGACAGGATTTATAGCCAATATTAGAGCAGACAAGGGGGAGAGGTCAATGGATGGAAATTTACTAAGAGGAGTAGGGGAAATCTTGTGATTTCTAAATAAATAGGCATATCATTAAATATAAAGCATCAGGAAAGGATTTCCAAACTTGTATGATTCAACTACACTGGTAAATCTGATCTATTCAAAATTTAGTCTGTGAGAAAAAAAAAGCCTCATGATTCTATCTTTAACAACTTCCAAAGGAAAATATAGTACATGATCTGACAGGTATTATCCATAGGAAGTGAAATTTTCACATGCTATAGCCGTGCCAACTTTTGTTTTCAGTATTAAGACATTTATATATCTTTAAATCTTTTCCACTCATTAATTTCAGGAGATTATTTGCACACATTTCTCAGGCTATTCTGATATTTTAAACACCTTGAAAATGTATCTATATAAATTAAATTACTATTAAGACGCCAACAGGCAGTTCTATGTACCTACTGGCAACGGATACTTGTGAGGGCACCATTTTCCAAGTTAGTCCTTCTGAACATACAGGTAGGAATTAGGCACTTAGGTTCCAGTCTTGCTGAAAAACACTGTGGGATCTTGGGGAAATTGCAAAGTCTCCCTATATTTGTATTTCTTCATCCATTAAGTGAAGAAAAATCCTGGACTCTAATGAGGCTACTGTGAGACCCACATGAAAGAATAAGAAAAGAATAAGCAACATGACAAAGTGAAGGTTTTATACACTGATGTCATGGGAGAAAGAAGGAAAATCAAAGCAACAATGCATATAAAAATCTTAGAGTCTGTCACACAAACCCCAAATAAAAAAATGGAAGGCCAAAAATAAGCAGTGAGTAATAATTACAACTAGTTTAGATAATTTCAATTTGAATTTTCTCTTGAAGAAATACCTGATGGGTAAAATCCATTCAAAAGCTAACACAAACTCTCATAAAACCCCTCTATGTGTCTATGTCATTCTCATCATCCATCCTTCACTCAAATGGCAGCCTGCACCCTCCTTCAAAGTCACCACACAGATCTCTAAGAAATTTTTTATTAAGTAAAAAATGCATACCAAGAACTATCAATTCAACTCGCTCTCACAACATAGGTACTATGGTTTGAATGGCAGTATCAACTCCAATGCAAAGATGTGCGGCCTTTGAGAGGTGATTGAGGGATGAAGCAGAACCCTCATGAAGGGGATCAGCACCCTTATAAAAGAGCTTCAGGTTGAAAGACTACTCTCTTGCCTCTGTTCCTTCCACCATCTTAGGGCGTGGCACCCATCCGCTCCAAAGGATGCACCAACAAGATGTCATCATGGAAGGAGAGGACAGCTCACCAGACAAGAATCTGACACTACCTTTTCTTGTCTTATCAGATTGCAGAACGATGATAAACACATTTTTACTATTTATGTATCATCTGGTCTCTGGGATTTTGTTACAGCAGCATAAACAGACTGAAACAATAGGTAACTATTCTAAGTTCACAAATTAATGGGCTTTTGACATCTCTTGAAACTAAACAGAACAGTAGCTAAGATATCTTCTTCATATAAGCAAATTAGAGCTGACAAGTAACAGTATTCAATATGTCCACTAAAGTAACTATAAATAAGTGTTTACATAAGTGATGAAGAAAGAAAATTGAAAGGCTAACCCAGGTTTCAGGTATCTCTGGCTTACAGGGCACCTCTTAACTGAATGGCTATCTCTAGAGTGTGAGTCATTGAAGAAGTCCACTGAAGACAGGCAACTGGTACGCCTGGATCCATCAAATCATCTATCTAACAAATCAGCAGCTCACGAACACTGACAGTAGGCAAGTGCTACAGTCATCTTATTCTAGAGACAGCACAAAGATTTACCTGAGATGTCAAGCCTAGATCTTGCTCGGCCACCAGGGAGCTCACTGTGAATCATATAACAAAAACAACACCTGAGGAAATACAGCTTTCTGGAAAACATCAATACCTTCTGTTCTTTTTTCTTTTTAAGACAGAAATAATGTTATTTATTTTTTCATCTGGTCTTAGTTTTTCCAAGGCTTGATTCTGTATGCGATGCTGGATCTCAAACCCAGGTCCCCGAGCATGCCAGGCAAGTGTACTACCACTGAACCACTGCTCCAGCCCACCTCTTCTTTTTATTAACACTTTTTTCTAGAGTACAGCATTCCTAGATCTCTATTTATTAATTTATTTTAATGATATGTATAATAATTGTACATTTTTATGCACTTGATGTGGTAATTTGATACATGAATATAATATATAATGATGAAATGAGGGCGATTAGCACTTGCATCTCCTTCAACATTTACCATTTCCTCCTGTTGTTAACCATTACACTCCTGCTTTTAGATCTTTATAAAATGATATAAGCCAAATTATATTTTTATGTTGTGTGCAGGTACAAATATGTAACAACAAATTCCACTATTCTGTACAACACTCTAATGCAATTAAAAGCCTGAAGAGGGGCTGGAGCAGTGGCTCGGTGGTTACTGCACTTGCCTGGCATGCACAAAGACATGAGTTCAAACCCCAGCACCACATACACAACTAAGTGTCAGAGCAATGAAGCCCATGTGAAAAACTCAATAAAAATTCATTCTCTCTCTCTCTCTCTCTCTCTCACTGTCCTCTATTTAAAAAAAAAAGATTGCTTCTCATTTTCTCCCTCTCTTTCTCTGTCCCCTTTCTTTAAAAATTTTTTTAAAAGCCAGAAGAAAGATAATAAATTGTTATGAACTAGTGACCACACTGTGCTGCAGAACACTAGAATTTGTTCCTCCTGTGTATTTTTCTACCCATCATCAATCCTCCCTCTCCGTATTACCACATTTTCTCAAGCATCTTTCATGCAGTGACTTAATTACACAGACAATGTATCCTGAAATGATTCAACTTTTGAGGAATCTTTAAAAGGTTCCTCTTCATAAAGTTTTCTTTTCCCTATTCACTTAAAAATCTGAGATAGATACCCCAAGGCTGACTTGAATCTAGATTTCCCAGCTTTATTCCAACTACAAGTCTTCTTCAGCTTTCTAGATGTTATCTAGTCAGGCGGATTCTCACTGACTCAGCATCATGCTCAAATACAGAAGGACGGAAATGATGCTAACAAAGCTTAAATGTCAGGGCCCCTGGGGCATGGCCCTGGGAATGCTGAGAGGCCGGGCAGTCAGTGTTCCCTCTGGAAGGGGCTCCTAAGAAGTCCTTCTCTGTAGGTACTTCTGGTACAGATTTCAAAGAAAGGAAACCAAGTCATTTAACTGAATCACTGAAACAAATACTATCCTTGATCTAATTCTATATTCATATTTTCTTATTATTTTCTTAAAAACGACCCTCCCCTTACATATTATATGAGCTTGTGTCCCCACAATCCCAAATCTGCCCTAACACAGAGAAAGGTTTATAAAAGTACTGCTTTAATTTGTACTCCCCACTGCTTAAGTTTTCAATCTAGAAGGAAACTCCTAATCTTTAAAAATCAGTACTGGAGATAGGTAATGGAAAGGAAGTATCTTTAAGTGAGTATCTTTAAGATTACTGATTTCATTGTGTATTTTCCAATATCAAATTATGAAATAAAACAAAACTTGCAGAATTTTTGGACTCTTTGTCATTTTCCCCAATGACTTAAAATTTTCAGATGGATAGGACATCTGGATTCTGAGAAGAATGTGTTATTACTGCTCTCCACAGTAGCAGGCCTAAGTGGGTTTTTCCTGTTTAGACTAGTGAACATAAAAAGCAAACATTTCTCACATGACTGATACATTTGCCTTTAACAAAACAATCTCAGCCAAAAATTATTAGGAAACAGATCAGCAGCCCCACTGGACTCCAAAGCAATGTAATTAGGTAGTCCAACACTACATTTTATCAAAAACTCTGACAACCTAATAACCAGATTGTCATCAGAAAGACATTGAAAAATGACACTGTGTTTATTCCAGCATTAAAATATGACCACATTTTTTTTCTATGAAAATTTTTAAAAATCTATCAGAGATGTATCCTGGTGGTCTGGATGGTGTTTAAGTGAGTGCACTCCACTGAAGGGATTCTTCTTAGGACCTAATATTTCTTAAGACTAGCTGCTTGATTTTAATCATCGAACCCCTGTGTGACAAGACGGAAAATATAAAAGGGGATGCTAATAACAGTGCTAACTGGCATTTATTGAGCATTTACAGTATACCAGGTTCCGAGTTCTATCCTGTGTGTTATGAGAATCCTCTGTGGGGTGCTATTGCTATCCTCATTTCCAGAAGCAAGAAGGAAGCTTATCCAGAGTAAGGAATCCGCCTGTGCATCCAACAGACACCACCCCTGCATTCTTAGCCACTGCAATGAGTTGTTGAGAAGATGTGGTTTCATCTGGTCTGGATGGGGTAGTCGAAGAATATTCTTATTAAAAAAAAAAACATTACGTATTTAGACATGTAAATGACAGTAAATCCGGTGTGAAGTCTGACCTGTAAGTCAAATTCTATGCATACTGTGAGAGGAAAGAAAAATGTTATTGTTATAGATTATTCATACAGTTATAGGATTAAATAGAAAAAGAAACATTAAGATGTTGCCTTAGGTTCAAAAATACTCTAGTTTCTACTTAATTAGTCAATTATAAGAAAGTATCCACTAACCAGCACAGGAATAAACCTCAGGGTGTACATTTCTTAGATGACCTTTGGAATGCTAATATTTAAAAATCTTACAGTTTTATGTATTAGGATATAAATGAGTTATCCGGTGTAAATCACTGTCAAATTTGCACATGCAAATTGTGTGACAGAACTAGTCAATAATAATTAAATGACACAAAAATTGGTGGAAATTTTTTTTCTGAATCACATGAAAATACATCAGACAATTTAGATGCCCAGGCAACCAATCCTTCTTTATATCTGCAAGATACTTTAAGGTTCCCAAGTATTTTCACATCTTATGATTTCATTAATACCCACAAGTCCACATGGTTTTTTAAACACACAAAAAAAAAATTCCAAATGGCACAAACATAAGCTTGAAAAAAAAAAAGATGCCACATACAGAAGCCCATACTGTATGACTCTATTTTATAAAATTAAAAAACATCTTCTTCGAGTTCAGACCTAGGTCTCAGTAACATGGTTAAATACACCAGTAACAATGAAATATAAGTAAATATGGGACTCACTATGGTACCTCCCTCCAGAAAACCATGAAGAAAGCTAAAATTGGCCAACAGGCCAAGTACACTCACTCCTTCTGTGACAAAACCTAGCTGAAGAAATGGGTCATAGGACTCCAGTACTGTGATTTCTACATAAAAAAGCAGCTAATGGTGCCTTAACCCCACACCCTTTCTGCCTTCAAGGTCAAGCCCACCTGGGGAACAATGAAAAAATTAAAAGACCAGTAAGAGTTCCACCATCTGATACATCACTAGCCTACCATAAATGGGTTAATTCAGATAACAAAATTGGTTTATTGTTAATTATATTAACTGGATGTTCTGGTTTGTATTACACTAATGACTTTTTTCAAGACTTGGAAATTGAAGTCCTTCTGCTTTGTATTCACAACATACTGAGATGTGTTATTGTACTACAGTCTTATTTTTTTTAGTAGTCAAATTATACGATATGGCACAAGAATATAAACCTCACAGATTAGGTATGTGTCTCAGCTTTTTATAAGTCTGTTCTTCCCAGTTTTACATTCTGGAAATACATTTGAACAAATTGCACAAACTTTTGTACTTAAATTACAGTAACGTGTTTTTTAAATGTTTCTAAAAGTGCAGGATAAAGGATATTCATACACGAAAAAAAAAATTTCAAAACCATGGCAAAACAAATCTGTGATCTGGAGCTAGCACAGTGGCAGCTTGAGCCAGAAACAGGGTGGTAACTAGAAGATAACATGAAAAAGTCAGGTACTGTATCCTGGGGCATGATTACTTTGTGAAAAGTCATCAAGATGTATACTTTGGATTTGCAAGTACATACAAGTAAATACACTATAATTCTACAACTGACATAAAGCAATCATTCTCTGCCTTCAGTAGTTTGCTAGATAGATCAAGAACAAAACATGCACTAGGCAGGCAGGAGGGTGGGCAGCCTGAAAACACTTCAAAGTTTTACTATGCAAACTATTGAGACACTGACAGTCTTATTAGAACCTCTTAGCATTCATTTCCCTCACAGCATCAAAAAATTTATATAGCAATTCACTATATTAATTCCTATAATGAAAGTGTGAGGCTTGTAGTCAATCATAATTGTGCTCTACAAATTCCAGAAAATGTTTGCTGGGAGGTAGGTCTCAGATGGCTCAGTGAGCAATTTAGAGCAATATGGAGAACCTTCATAGTAACACCTCATTAACAATTCAACTTAAGGTGTCCACACTTGTTTTCAGAAATACCAGACTGATAGGTTCATTTTGATGCCCAGGAAGTCAGAAGACAATATGTTAAACAGATGACATTTTTTTTCTTCTGAACAATGAATACACTGAATAGCAAGGTTAAACCTACATTTGATTTCAGTTTTCACAAATGAGAAATGTGAACCAATGGAAGTCCCACTTCATTTTCTCTTATCCAGTCAGTTTCCAAAGTTTAGGGAGCACCAGCCTGAATTGTGTTTTGAGTGTATACCATGTCTAAATACTGAGGTTAAAACTGTATGTCTTAGTTTGGATCTTAAATATTCCAAATGCCATGTGTTAAAGGCTGGTCACCAACTAATGGCACTCTTGGGAGGCAGAAGAACTGTTAGGAAATGGGGCCTAGTGGAAGGAAGTGAGGTCATTTGGGGTCATGCCCTTGGAGGGGCTATTGGGAACCCAGTCACATCCTCTCTCTCTGTTTGCTTTTTCTAGCCACCATGAGGTGAGCAGCCTCCTCCATAATGCTCTCCCCACCATGCGGTACTGCTTCACCACAGACCCAAAAGTAACAGGGCCAAATGACCATGGACTGAAATCTCTGAAACCATGGGTAAAAATCAACCTTTCCTCCTTTTAAGTTGATTATCTTAGGTAATTTTGTCTCGCTGATGGAAAACTGACTAATATGCTATATATAACTCATACTATTTCAAGAAGTTTATCTGGTCACTAAAAATACCAAACAATGTATTAGTTGACTTAACTGTCCTGATTTTACTTATTAGACCTCGGGGACTTTGGAGCAGAGAACTTTTTTTTTTTCATCTTTTTATTTTTTTATTTTTTTTATTTTTGAGCAACCTTACAAGATTTTAACAAAATAATATAAAATGTGTATATATTCTGGAT
>PVKS010049977.1:0-11743 GCA_004027875.1 Aplodontia rufa
AGGCATAGGTCAAAGGTAGTCAAGATTTTGTACTAGCCCCACCAAAGATGTACCAACACATAATCTAGGAGGAGGAAAGATGTGTAGGTGGGGAGGGAGACAATCAACAATGTGGCCTACACTTTATCCACCCCCACCAGAAGCCAAATAATAATTATAGATTCATTTTCTGCTGGATAATTCATAATTTTTGTTGTGTGTTTATATACATACATACAGCTGTTGTGGAGGCAAAAACAGAAGAATCAAGAGACTTGGGGTGGAAGATGTAGCGTAATACCGGATTATAATCAAATGCATATCATATTGTTGCATGCATCTATGATTGTACAACTACTCAACCCCTTAATAATAAAAATTAATAAAAAAAACTTAGGGGAATGGAAACTGATCAGTGGTTCATAAAAGGTGGATTTGGGGCTGGAAAATAAGAACAGAGCAGTACAACAGAATATTTGGGGTGATGGAAATACATAAAATTTGGTAGAGGTTATATAATTGAATAGATGCTAAAACTCATAAATTGTACTACTAAAATTGTGAAATTTATTATATTCAAATAACCATGATGTTGAGAATAAAAATGGAGCTCAACTGATCAAAGTTACTTTACCTCAAAACAATAGGGATGTGTTAAGAGGAGAATAATCATGTTATTATTAGTGTATACCTTTCAAGTAATGTTTTATTGAGTGTTGTCATATTTTCCTTTTCAAATGAGGTTTACAAGCTGTTTGCCATTTCTAATACCCTAACATCTGGATCAGCCAATACAACAGAAATATTGATGACTTATATATTTCAGATAAAAGATATACATACTATATTTTTCATTTGGTGGAGTTAGTTTGTATTAGATAGTATTTAGAAATTTAAATTTTTACTACAACAGCTTATTCACTTTATCAGTTAGTTTTTGCACTATAAAGAAGAACTCCAACAGTTAGTGTTTAAAATATCAGCTACGTTTGTTCTGCATGAAAGAACTCAGTGTTTAAAACAGCAAGCACTAAGCACTTCACTATATTCTGAGATTATGGTAGTTAGCTGGATGATTATATATGTTTAGCATGGCCCAGTTGGGCCAGAAAAATCTTGGAGACCGTAATTGGTATCAGATGAAGCAGTGATCTCAGTACCAGCAGGGTGGCCTGGGCTCAGTCATGTAGGGGAGGGGTATGATTGTTCTTGACAGTAACCTTGAGGTAATTCAACAAATTTTTCAAGCCTCTTAACATGTAACTTTTGTTATTGTCTCTATGACCAAAGCACATCACGTTGTCAAGTCAAAGATCAAAGGGTAGAGAAGTAAATTTCATCACTTGATTTGAACAAAGGGGCAAATTCATATTGTCAGTTCACATTGTGTACCTACAGTGATTGGTGAAAGTATATTGGTATTTTTTTACAATTTTATTGATACATAATTTATAAACAATGTTTATGCATTTTGAGGGCATACTAAAGTTTTCATAAATGTATAAAAATATGATATCCCCACCACAATAATGGTTTATAACATTTCATCACCCACTGAAATTACCTTATTTTGCTTTACAGTAATCATTACCTGAAGCCACAGCCAATCCCTAATCTTTTCTCTTTTTTTCTTTTTTTAAAGAGAGAAGGATAGTGAGAGAGAGACAGAATGAATCCATTTTCATTGATTTTTTTTCATGTGGCTTTCGTTGCTCCAACACTTAATTGTATACGTGGGTGCTGGGGTTTGAACTCCTGTTCTTGAACATGCTAGGCAAGTGCCATAACCACTGAGCCAGTGCTCTAGTCCCCACTGATTTTCTTCATGTTGCTATTGACTTGATTTTTATGATATAATTTGAATACAAATATGTAATATGTTATCTTCTTTAACTAGTTTGTTTTAATTAGCATTGCAGTTTTGAGATTTGCTCTGTAATTTTTATTCCATTATATTGATTTAATACATATCTATTTAAAAGTGATACACGTTTGGGAAATTTCATATATGGATTATTTTACATGGAAATATGTATTCATTCACTTTGCACAGATAACTGAGAATTGCATTGATGTGTCTGGAGAGTTTTTAACATTATTCCAATAAGAAGGTGGTGATATTGATTTCTTTCTTCTCTAATCTGATTTAATTCCTTGTTTGTTTGAGTATAGTTTTATCTTATTTTTGTTTTGTAAGGTGTAGGTTGAGTATATATATTTGAGATCTTTTATCGTTTTAGAATATAACTCAAATATTTTTTCTCTGCATCCCGAAAGTTTTGGTATATTGCAATTATATTTTCTTTATCATCAAAGTATTTCTTTAAAGTTTTCTTATTTTGGACTGGGTTATTTAATACATTATGAATTTTTCAAGTTGCCTTCTGTAATTTAATTTTGTTGATTATAGCATATCATTTGTATGATTCCAGTATTTTTTAATTTGCTGAGACTTGTTTTCAACAATGTAACATACTGTCTACCCTCAATATTGTTACAAGTATACTTGAGAAAAATGTATACTCTGCTCTTCTGGGTTGAAGTAATATATTAGATGCTAGTTAGGTAGTGTTATATAGTACTCTTTAATTGTTTTGTTTCTGCAGTCTGCCTAATTATTTTATCCATTGTTGAATGTGGGATATTAAATACTTCCACAACTTTACTTGAACTATTCCTCATTTTAAATCTCTGACTTTTGTATTTGGAATACAAGTTTGTATATTTGTGTGTATTTGTATATTTGGAAACTAAATTGCTAGATGCCTGTGAATTTATAATTCTTATATTTTCTTGATGAATTATCTGTTTTATAATTATACATTGTACTTCTTTGTTTCAAAGATTTTGGGGTGTCTATAAATGTTATTCCTACTTTCTTTTTTTATTGAGAAATGTATTTGTTGAACAATCATACAAATTTTTAACAAAATAATATATAATGTATATAGATTCTGAAGATTAGATTTACCCCCAAGAGTGCCCCCCCAGTTACCCACCCTTATCCCTCCCTTCCCATTCCCACAACATCTCTAAAAATAGTATTAGGTTGTGTAACATTACATGATATCTGGATTTAACACCTGATAATAGACCACCTCTTTTTAATGTCAAAGTATATTCAGGCTCATATATATGTAGTCAATCCATTTCTTTCAAGATTCACTAAACAAATGCAATTCAATATGGATCTTTATGTTTTGTACTTTCAAAATGCTTGTCATATATTTACATATAATGTGAGGCATATGTAGACTACATTGGGTTTTATAAGTTTTTATCAGTTGTGCTTATTGTTTGTAGTGAACTTATTCAATTATATATAATGCAATAAGTTAAAATTAAAAACATCATTTTTGTTGTTGTTTTCTATATATCTTAAGTCTTTTTAAATCCTTAACTTCTCTAGTAATGTGTTCTGTATTATATAGATTCTGGTGTACCATTTTGGCTCTTTTCTTGTTTTTTTTTACTATATAAATTTTATGCTAACTGATCATCTTCTCTAGGGACTGCCATTATTGTCTTAGTATGCAACAGTCTTTGCATTTTACCAACTATATTTAAATGTTATGAAAACTTTGCTCCTATGTAACTATCCACACTAGTTATTGGGGAAATGTTTTATTTTTTTAAGAGAAAGGGACAGTGACAGAGAGAGGGAAAGAATCAATTTTGTAATTTTATTTAATTTTTCATTTGGCTTTCCTTGTTCTAACTCCTCATTGTGTATGTGGTACTGGGGTTCAAATTTGGGTCTCTGCACATGCCAGGCAAGCACCACAACCTCGGAACTACTATTCCCGGCCCTGGGGAAATGGTTTTATACACTGTACCCCAATCCACATAGATTTGTCATTATTATTTATATGGTATATTATAAATAATATAGGAGTAAAAAGTTTACTTTAAAAAATACATTAATACTCTGTTTTCACATGTAATCACATTTGTGCTGCTGATTTCATTTTCTAGAAATATCATGATCAGTGATTCTTTTGAAATAATTTTTGTCTATGGTCTGAAGAAAGGTTCACCATACATTTTTCCCAGATGTATATCCAGTTATATATGTAAATCTCTTCTCAAATTGTTATTATGTTATTGACATTTATCTTTATTTTTATGACAATGTTATACTGTTTTGATCACAGTATATAATAGATATTAAAAGCACATAGCACATGTCCTCCAAATTTATCCATTATTTTCATCATTGTTTTGGCTGGTCTAGGTCCTTTTGCCTTTCCTTATAGATTTTAGAATGATCCTACAAATTTGTGAAAAACAGACTGCTGGGATTTTCATTGGAAAAGCATTATATCTGTTGATCAATTTTTGGAGAATGATCAACTAATAATAATAATAATTTCTGAATCTTTGAATATGTTTGAGGTCATGTATTAAAATGAGCCACACTTATTTTCTACAGAGATAAATAATCTGGATAATTCTTTATGTCTATGTTTCTCAAAGGCTTTGGAATTCTCAAGTAGTATGTTGCTGCTACTGAGTCTCAAACTGAAGAGCTTCCAGAAAATCAAATTACCAATCATCACAGAAAATTTGCATTTTTGCCTACATTACCTGTCTTTGGCTCTTTTCCCTCCACACATTAGTTGCCCCTCTTTTCCACATGGTTAGATCTTATCACTGCTCTAAGATTTAGTTGCCTGTTTTCCTCCTTCCTGGAGCTTACCCTGCATGCTAGACACCTGAATCAATTACTGCCATCAGGTCAATATCGCCTTCTCTGTTTCTAATTTTCTACTCCTTGGAGCATTGTGGTTGTTTTGTTAATAAATGTAAGAAGCAAAAGTCCTAGGGAATTATCTTTCTGAGAAACCTCAACCTATCTTATTAAGATTTCCCTCACAGTCCAAGTGAAAAAAAAAGTTTTGAGACATGAATTTTACAGTTTTTAAAGGGTTTCATCATATATAATGAATTTCCATTATAGCTACAGTGATACCTACATGATTTCTTAGCTTCCTGCCCTTGTCTGTATATATTCCCTAGCTAATATTCTTTATATTTTCCAAATAAACTGCAAGCACTCAGATTGTTATTTCAGGTCTACTCTAACTAGGAAATCATCTGTTACTCAAATCTGTTATCCTCATTTTTGTCTGAGTTAGCATGATGAAAAAATGAGCTAGGTATAAATATAAATTCATCAAATAGACATTATCTCCTATTTCTTTATTCCTCATTTTTCAGTCTCTACCTAGCAGCCCTTTGTATATAATAGGTACCACAAAATATCCTACTGATGAAAATGATATACATGAACTGTTTTTCCATTTTGTTTTTAAAGAATCATTCTCTTGATAAAGACTTTTTATCAACAGATCCAGATAAGAAAGGAGGGGACACATTTATAAAAGCACATAGTCATCTAGGTAGAATTATAGAAAGCATAAAGATGATAATGACTGGGAATCAATTTCAATGTGAAGTTAGATTTGGGGGAATATAGAAATATGGTTTGATATACTTGGATTATTTTATTACCTGAACTGGATTTGGACCTTGCTTAAATGTAAATGAGTAACTGCTGGATTCAGTGTTTTAGTTATCAGGCATCCAGATAGTTATTTCCTCTCAGGATAAAGTGGTGTTTGGGGAGGCATCTTTTATAGACTAAGTGCCTGTATGCATCAGTAATTTGCAGAAAATAGCCATTTACAATAAACTCAGCAATTTGAAAGTTTATATAAAGTTAAGGCAAAATGATATTGCATATTTAAACAATATAATAGATATTATATTACTAGAAATAATTTTCTAATAAATGCAACTTCAGAGAAAAGAAAATTTAAGGTCCACCCTTTTCCACCCAAGATCATTAAACCTTCCACCCATCATGCATGTACAAAGACATACACACACTTACTCATTTAGGGTAATGTATTAAATACTTCAAAATATGCAGATATGTGTTCCTAAGTATTGACAGAAAAGTTGATCTATATTCCAATATATTTGGGAACACAATGTTTAATGAATTTTAAGATTCTTCTGTATATGTTTCAATTCTTTTAATAGGTATACTATGGTTGGCAAACTGTGGCCAGGATGGACCTATTGCAGCCTATTACCTGATTTTTTAAATAAAATGAGTTGAGAACACAACCCTGACTGTTTATATATCCTCTATGCATTTTTTCATGCCATTATGACAGAGCTGTATCTTTGTGATACAGACCATGTAACCTTTAAAGCTAAAGATTTTTTACTATCTGGCCCTTTACAGAAAAATATATCTGGCACCTGGCTCAGAGAGACATCATTTGTGATGTTACTCTTAAAATTTTTTGACCATTTAATGAATTTCTAACTTATTTTGTAGCTTTAGTGCCCTGTGAAATGCTGTATAGTACATAATATTTTCGTGTTTACTTGACTTTTTCTGTTATTTAAGAACTATATTTGGAAATTACAACCAAAAATATTTTATATTATTTTCAAATAGTAGGGGGGCACAATGCTTGCCTGTACGTACACAATACCATTGAATCTTTCACTTGTAAATAGCAATATGATAAAAACAATCACCAGTAGTGATTTCCTAAATATGATTCCATCAAATAACTATCTTTAAAAAATCCAGTTTTTTATGTGATCTTTATTTTTTTTAAGTTTTCACTGTGCTTCTTCATGGGTTAAACAAAATTTACCCTTTTCACACAAAAGATAATTGTTCTTTATTATGTAATAAATTCTCAATACTGTTATATTTAATAATTTTCAAAATTATGAAGAAATGATAAGTATATAATATAATCCAAGAGAATTGAATTAACTGCCAAAAATATATATCTATGTAGACATAGTGACAAAATCACACGCAACGTTACACTTTTGTTGTCTACATTTGTAATTAAAGGAAGTATTTGGACTATTATATAAATATAAAAGTATATTTTATGAGCATACAAATAAACAGAACCCTATAAATTTATTCTGTTTTTTAGAGAGTGTGCAGAATAGATTTACGGTGTGAGGCGTATGTTCGGAAAGAAAAGATAGAACCTATAGCTGTCTTTCAGAATAAAGGCTTAAATGTGTTACAGTTGGTCCAGCACACAGTGTTCTTCTTGTCACTCAGTTATTTTTTTATGTGTCCTACAAGATTCAAAATTTACATCATAATGTACTTTTAATTTTTTTAGTTTTCTATTTTTATTTCCTAATTTTTAAGTCTTGCCTTGTCCATATGATGATGATGACTGTACACCTTTGCTGCATAAGTATGGTCTGTAGTCTTATAGCCTTAATATCACCAGGTAATTTACTAGCAGTATAGAATATTCAGGAGGGTCCCAAATCTGCTGAAACATAATTCACAATTTGATCACCAGGCAATTCAGATTAACATGAAGGATATAGAACCACAGGCCAAAATAACAAGCCTTATGAATAAGAGCTTGATTTTATAAGATCCCTGGAATATTTAATCACATAAGTTTTAAATAATTTGGCTATTCAACCAAAATCGTAATTAAGTGATGAGAACTTTCTTCTAAATTTAGATTTAAATGATGGATAATCCACATTAATGATTCAAATGTGATCTTTAAAGCAGTTGAAAAATTTCTTTTTCTAGGTCAGGGTACCACTTTGGGCATATAGATTTATCATAAATGGCCTGTTATTCAAAAAGAAATCTTATATCCATTCATCTATTATCCAAGATGAAATGTTGATACAAATATGTGTATCCAACCTTTTATGATAACAGGTCATAAATTGAGAGAGTGCAATTTATTCATTTCTTTATGATATTCAGGTATAACACTCCCATAAACTTTTAATCATTCAATACAATAAGTGGCTGAAGAAGGCTTACATAGTGCTTTATTATGATATTTATCCCCTTGTAGTAACTTGAGATTCTTTTAAAATGGTTTATTTAGTGCTGAAGTTATAGTGAAATAAATGTTAACAATTATAATCATGACTTTTAAAGATTGTTGGGCATTTCTGATAACATGTTTCACACAGCATATTATTTTTCCTAAGGCAAAATAGGGGGAACTAAATTGTAAACAAAATGTTGCTACTGAATGTCAGCTACTATAATTGACTGGAACTAAATTGTTACTTTCAGTAGGGAAAGAGGTATAAGTTGGAGTGATGAAATCATGAGATTCAAAGGCTGTTTATAGAACAGTTTGGTTGGGCAAGAATAAATTTAGCTTCATTTATTCCCTTGTGGCAGTGATTTAGCAGTATTTTTAAATAATTTGTTTGGATGAACTTAGAGAATAGCATATAAAACTTTTAAAAACTTAAATGCACTTCCATGATGTCAATATTATATTAGTAAATTATGAAAAATATAGTACTGCTTATATCTTAATTATTGTTCTATGATGGAATTGATTGGTATTTACATGGAAAATCCATTAGTTTCTTGCTCATTTATTAAATGCTTACTATGTATAAATCAATGCACAAAATGTATAACATGTTATCTTATTCAATCCTATTCATGACTGTATTCATAATACAAATGACCTGGCACTCAGAGTTGGTGAGAATTTGTCCAAGGGAATATAAACAAGAAATACATTCTTTACAAAGTTCATATAATTGGACCGGACCTACCTATGTCAACAATTTGGTATTTTGAGCTATTCTATTAGTTATTCTTTACAGATTTTACTGTTTGATTTATTTTTAACTCAAAGATGAAGTAATATCAAGGAAAAGGGCAGAAGTTCAAATATAAATTATAAATCATCTTAATATTTTACTATAAAAGAGCTCAATGTTTCCCTCAAAAGAAAGGGCTTTGCTAATCTGAGAATTGTGTAGAATTTCTATTTTAAAGCCTTAAAAGTCTCTTGGTTTTTGTTCTCTAAGACTTCAACTAACTTAAATTTCTATTTAAGAATATTCAATATTCTTAGATAAACCTATAGGTGGTTTGAATTTTTTTATTTTACTTTGGTTAAATGAACTTTCACAAAATGAAGTTGAAACACAATTTTAAAATAAATGGGATATGGCGCTCAAGTGGTGGCTCAGAGGTTATAGCACTTGCTTGGCATGTGCATGGACCTGGGTTCAAACCCTAGTTCCGCATACACAACAAAAGCCACGTGAAAGAAAAAATAAAATTGATTTCCTATTCCCTTTCTCTCTCTCTTTATGTTCTTCTCTCTTTAAAATGTAAAAATAAAATGATTGGGACATAAATCCTTTGGAAAATAACATACCAAAAAACAATAATATTCAGTTTTTCTTATGAAAAGTTAAATCATAGGAATGGTGAAAAATATATATTCCACTTTATGGTATTAAAAAGAGAGCAAAAGCTCATCATTGCAATCTATTGAAACAGTTTGTATTATTATCTAATTATTTTAATAAGTTTTAGACTAGCTACTTTAATATAACTAAATTATTTTGTTACACACAGATTTCTTATTTTCATATATATATTTTAGAAAAAATATTTATCTTTCAACTAACTAATTACCTGAAATTTGGATTTTAAATACTTCTGAGTATCTGGATGGATTTATTATTAAAAATTGGTATGAATTTTCCTATTTTTAATACATTTTAATCTATTTTTATCTTATAAAAGGTGCAATTTGGCATATTTATAATCAGGCAACATAGATTTCAAAACCACATGCATTTGAACAAAATCAAATGGAAATAAACTTTGCTAAAAAGCTTTCTTAGAGCAATAATCATCTCAGTGCATTATTCAGATAGCTTAACTGAAGGTATTAAATATTTTGAAGTAATTCCATTTGAATATGAATATTAAATAGTTTATAAAGAGGAAGTAACATCCTTTTGTTTTTCAAATAAAGAAATTGAAGAGCAAAAAGAGATTGCTCCAGGTTAATAAAATCACCTACACTGAATATGTAGTGGACTTCTCCTCATGGTTAAAGCATATTCATTATATGAGTCCTTCTATAGTAGTCATCAGAAATTGCAGTTATTATAACATGTCAAAAGCATTTTTTCTATGGAATTACTATGCATAAGAACTTCTCATAAAACAAAGATATATTAGCTCAAAAGCAGATGGTGATAGGCAGAAGCTTAATTTTTAAGTATAGTGATGCCTGGTAGTTCTTTTCTATGCATGGTGCTCAGGATTGAACTTGGTTCCTGTGCATTATAGGCAAGTGTTCCATTACCTTCAGCCCACTCAATAGTATCTTTAACAACATTATTAAGGTATAATTTACTTGCTATATAATATATTCATTTTAGTTTTTAGTAAACTTACCAAGTTGTGCAATCATTGCTGTGGTGAAGTTTTAGAACATTTCTATTACAGCATTAATATTCCTCTTACCCATTTATAATTGATCTGTATTCACATCCTGTGATTTAGGCCCCACCACTCTAATTTCTATATCTCTAATTTCTATATCTCCAAATTTGTCATTTTAACATGTCATATAAATATAATCATAAAACGTAGATTTTTATGACTAGCATTTTTACTTGGTCTGGTATTTTCAAGTTTAAGTTGTACCAATTATAGTACTTTGTTATTTTTATTGCCAAATAGTATCTCATCATATGGATATACCACAGCTTTCTAATCCATTCACAAATTGTTTCCAGTGCTGGCTATTATGACACATGTTGTTATTACTAATAATATTTCATGATGGTGGTAACTGGGCAGAGGCTGAGTGCCACTAGGAGTGATGCTGCTGAATGTGGAGAGGAAGGAAAAATGTCAACATTCGTAAGGGATTTGGGAATTGAGGATAAGGTGGTATAAACAGAATAGAAAGTAGCATTTTGTTAATAGTGGTTTGTGAAACTTTTCTCTCTTCTGGGAAAAGTAGAAACCAATACATTATTTCAATAAATGTGAGGTACTTATTCTGTGTCAAGTATTGAACTGAGAAATTTCAGTGGTTTACAGGATAGGAAATTATTAAATGAGCAAAAAGATAATCTAGGTTTTCTGTGTAAGAACCATAAGAGATATTTCAAAAGGGAATCATTTTGACAGGTTAAAAAAAGAAAAGAAGGCAGTTAATGGAAACAATTCATATCCTACTTACAAAATGTGAGGTACTGAAAGCTTCCCCCTGCCCTTTTCAGAATATGTGTGCTATTTTGTATTTGTGTAAGTATCTACTTGAGATCCTATAGGGAGGCAGTGTTTTACATGACTGGTTCATGTAGATCCTGTAACATGGTTGTCAATTCTGTTATTTAAAATAAAACAATCCCAAAATATACTCTAATGCTTATTTAATCAAATTATCAGACAGCTTGTGTTACCTTTAGGTTTTAAATGTGACTCTTCTTAACATGAAAAAGTTAAATAACAATCTCAATAACAGAATATGATAATGTACTTTATTGATAATATAATTTTCAGATGATTCACTAAACTCTACTGGTTCCTTAGTAGCTAAAAACCAAGGTGTATAGAAAGACACCTGATTTACCAAAAAGAAAGCAACAACAATGCTTTGTTATCCTTATTGTGTTCTGAAATTATATTAATGTTTGTAGAATATTCTCCACCAAAAATATATCCTATAGAGTGATAGGTCCATTGGACAATATTGGGTTTTATATCTCTAATACTGGAAATGTGTGCAATGTACATTAATGTTTTTAAGACAGATTGCTATGAAAGAGATTGTTAAAACAGGCATTTCCTAGTATTTCCCAAGTTTATTTATTTATTTTTTAAAATTTTTTTATTTTTGAACAACCATACAAGTTTTTAACAAAATAATATAAAATGTGTATA
>PVKS010049978.1:0-11740 GCA_004027875.1 Aplodontia rufa
AAAAAAGAATGCAGAATGCTTTCGGACTTTCCCAGATGTGGTCTTGATATGTTGTGTTTTCATTCTCATTCACTTCCAAAAATTTATTGATTTCTGCTCTCATGTCTTCTTGGATCACATCATCATTTAATAGGGTATGATTCAATCTCCATACATATATGTATTTTTGTCATAATTTTTACTGTTAACTGCTAGAATCATGGTGTCATGGACTGATAGGATACACGGGATAATATCTACCTTTTTATATTTTCTGAGATTTCCTTTGTGAACTAGAATATGATCTATTTTTGAGAAGGATCCATGAGCTGCTGAGAAGAAGGTAAACTCAGCCAATTTGGGGGTACAGTATTCTATAGATGTTTGTTAAGTCCATTTGATTTATGGAGCTGTTATGGCTGGTGATCTCTTTATTCTTTTTTTTACTTTTATGATCTGTTCATTGGTGATAGAGGAGTATAAAAGTCTCCCAGTAATATCGTATTGGGGACCATATGTGGTTTTATGTCACGGAATATTTTTTCCACATACTAGTGAGTGATGATATTTGGAGCAGAAACCTTCACTGTGGTTATATCTTCCTGATGTATTGTTCCCTTTACAATGGCCTTCTTTATTTCTTCTGACTAAATTTTGGTTGAAATCTACTTTGTCAGATATAAGTATTGCAACACTTGCTTGCTTTCTTGGGCTGTAAAATTGTTTTCCATCCTTTCATCCTAAACCTGGGGATGTTGTTGACTGTAAGATGGGTCTCCTGTAAGCAGCATATTGTTGGATTTTGTTGTTTGATCCAATCTGCTAATCTGTGTCTTCTTATTGGTGAGTTGAGACCATTCATATTCATTGTTAGGATAGTTATGTGGTTGTGGTTCATAGTCATCATATTTTATTAGTGAGTTCTGTGCTGTCTTGGTTGTCTTTTTTGATAGTGTGCACTTTTATTGAATTTCCTCTGATTGTGAGTTTTGAGGATTGTTTGCTTGTTCTTCTATCTGGAATTTATCTTTGAGAATTCTTTGTAATGCTATTTTTCTGTTCTTGAATGCTGCAAGTTTGATCTTATCATTAAATGTTCTTAGTTATACTTTGAATTTGAAGCTGAGTTTTTCCGGGTATAGCATTCTTGGCTGAAGCTTGTGGTCATTCAGAGATTGAAATATCCCCTTCCACGATCTTGCTTCCAGGGTCTGAGTTGAAAAGTCAGAGGTGATCCTTATTGGTTTGTCTCTGAATGTGATTTGGCATTTCTCTCTTGCAGCTTTTAATGTTCTTTCCTTGATTTCCCTGTTATATATTTTGAATATGATGTGTCTTGGTGAGCTTTTCTTTTGATTAGGCCTATTGAGTGTCCTATAAGCTTCCTGGATCAGCATATCTGACTCTATTTTAATATGGGAAATTTTTCTTTAACTATTTCATTGAGAATGTTGATTATGCCATTCATTTGATTTCTTCTTGTATCCCAATTACTCTTACATTGCTTCTTCTGATTTCACCCTAGACATTTTGAAAATTCTGCTTACGTTCTGTGACTGTTACTTCTTTTTCGTCATCCATGTGCTCAAGCTTTCTCAGCCTATTCTCATTGTTGAAAGTTCTTTCTTCAACAGCTGAGTTTCTGTTTTCTATAGAAGTTAGTCTATTATTAAATCCTTCCATTATTCCTCTGATGTGATTGACCGAAGATTTTAGCTCCATTACTTCCTTTTTTCAGTATGCATATTTCTTTGATAATAGAGTTTTTCATCTCTTGAGTTTTCTCACTTAGTCCCTCCATTAAATCTTCTTCTAGTTAATTATTCCTTTTAGTAATGAGATCATCCATAATTTTTCTAGGTTTTCATCCCACTCCCTGTCCGTGGGCTCCTTGGTAGGGAGTTCTGGGTTTATGTGAACCTTTTCTTGTTTGATTTCTCATTTTTGAAGAGCTTCTTCTGGATCTTTGAATTGAGGTTCCCTGTGTTGAAGCAAGGCAGATCTTCAGGTGCTTTTCCTTGTAGATCAGAGTCAGGCAGACACCACCCCTCTGATGACCACTTTCTTCCAGAAAGCTACTTCTTCCTGGAGCTTCGTTTTGCTGCACCTTGTGGATCAAGGCTCCAGGGCATGGATCTGTAACCTGTCTGGGATGCAGGGCAGCCTGCTGGATTATTGAAGCACACAGGCAAGGTTGCCTCACTGTGTCTTAGGGTCTTGCAGGTGCAGTATGGGCCACAATAGGCCTGCCTGTGTGCCACAATAAGACCTGAGATCCTTGATGGCAGGGATAGGCCCAATATATCTGGATCTGGAGGGTATGCACTGCTTCTGGGCAGCTCTAAGCATGTGCACTTGGGGTGTCCCATACACCTGCCAGTTTGGTACTGGGGGTGTGCACTCTTAGGTTCAATCCCCAGATATTTCAATTCCAGATATTTCTATCTGGAATTTATCTTTGAGAATTCTTTGTAATGCTATTTTTCTGTTCATGAATGCTGCAAGTTTGATCTTATCATGAAATGCTCTTAGTTATACTTTGAATTTGGAATTGAGTTTTGCTGGCCTACATATTGAGTGGACTGGTGACTCCAAGTGAGGGGATCCTCCTTCAGGCTATTCTGGGCACTTGCTGGCACAGGACCCAATTTGGGCCAATGGTGTGGGTATGGATGTGGTTCCCAGCAGGGGTCCTCCTCTGGAATGTCCTGGGCTCCTGCCAGTCTGGGACTGGAGTCCTGAACCCATAGCAGATGGTTGGGGTGGCTCTGGGGTGGGGGCTGGTATCCTTCTCAGAGCTATCCTGGGTACCTGCCTGTCAGGGACCAGAGCCCTGGGCCTGTGGGGCATCTCTGGTAGGGGGTAGGTGACATGTGAGGGGTGATTCTTCTTCTAATTAAAGCACTTTTATAAAAATAAAAAATCTGGGGTTGGAGTAGTGGCTCAGCGGTTATGGTGTTTGCCTGGCATGCATGAGTATGTGGATTCAGTCCCCAATATCATGTACACAAAAAGTGTCTGAACAATGAATGCCACATGAAAAACTAAATAAAATTGATTTTTTTCTTTCTCTTTCTTTTTTAAAAAAATCTATTGTCTGAAATATTTTGAATATGTTAAATATCAGCTATCTCAATTTTATTATTTTATTTTAAAACTGCATGGTTTTGGTCAATAACTGGGCTAGGATTTCAGAAATGAGAATCACATCTAGATATCTCATTGCTAAAATGACATGATTTCAAAAATATTCAGTACTAGTGACAATCATGACATAAAATAATTCAAGTACAAAAATAACATGCTCTCTATTCACTTCCCACATGCATAGTATGCAATTTTGTGATTTTTGGCTTCACATTTCAGGTTCATGCACACAAATCTCCAAAGCACAAGACAGGAGTTTTATTTTGTTGTTTGCTGCCATACTGGGGATTGAACCTAGGAGTGCATACCCTCAGACCTTTTGAGTTTTCTTTTGGAGACAAAACTCACTAAGTTGCTGAAACTGACCTTGAACCTGTGATCTTCCTGCTTCAGCCTCCAGATTTGCTGGGGTGACAGGTGTGTACCACCCCCATCCCCCAGCAGCACAGCACAGATTTAGATACATAATTAAATAATTAATTTTGCATTAAAAATAGGAAGGCAGGTTAGAGTGATGCTTTAGAATTATCAGTAGAATTAAGAATTCTGGATTTTTTAGTGACATAGAGCATTTATTCTTAAATTTCTGCCTGCCCCCCCCCCAGCTTTTTGGTGCATTAGTTGTACATACGGGTAGGATTTGTTGTTACATATTCATACAGGCACACAATATAACAATATAATTTGGTCAATATTCCCCAGTATTTTCCCTTTCCCTCCATCCTCCCTCTGCCTGGTCTCTTTCCTTACTCAGCTGGTCTCCCTTCAATTTCATGAGTTCCTCCCCAAACCTGCACCTTTCTCTTCCTTTTCCTCTCTTTCACATATGAGATAAAATATAGGACTATTGACTTTCTGAGTTTGGCTTATTCCCTTAACATGATGTTCTCAAGTTCCATCCACTTTCCTGCAAATGATGTAATTTTGTTTTTCTTTATGGCTTTTATTCTTAAATTTCTGAAATTGATTTTATTCTTGTAAGCAAAATGTATTCCCTTATATTTTATTGATTATAATTTTGATTTCATTTCTGATATACAAAATTATGGCATGAAAATTTCACAGTTATCTGGTATATTTGGTCAATGTAGAAACCTAATTTAAAAAAGAGGAAAGACTGAAAAACCAGAGTATTTTTATCTTAAAGTTCATTTCAGGCTAATATTAAGTAATTCATTGTCCTCTCCAGTATAATTTAGCTGTATATCTAATATTAATTATAACCTCTTTAGTTTGCATTTCAAAATTCAAGTTTTCATTTATTCTGCATTTCAATACCATTTGCACAGTTGCTAAATTTAGCACCTAATGCACATTTAAATATAATGAATTCTATCTCTTTGTTACTAATAAGTTAGCGCATATGAATTATAATTGAAGCTGTGGCTTCCCTTGAGTTTTTTGCTCCCTTTCAAAATTATCTTTATAATACTATTTTGATAGTACAATTTTGTCTCTTTGAACAGTGTATTGTTCATCCTTTGAGCTGAAAATGTCTACATAACCAAACCAATTTTAATTAACTTATCAAGTATGACTGATAGAACAAACTATAGCAAATAACTTGCAATAGTGTAAATTAATTTTATCTGCATTTCTGTTTCTTGTATGCATTGCATATTACATTTTGATTCTGAAAAAAAGGCATTATCTTGGACTATCATATTTAAACTTATTTATTAAGCATTTTTCATAGATTTGTTCATTAGTCCTTGTTCCTTAATTAGATCCCCTCAAGGACATAGCACAGGTCTGGTGTGCTGAATTAAATTGAAATGAATCTGTTAAGATAAAGAGGAGGATGCCCATGGTTGTTTTTTATTTTTTATTTTTGACCTCTCAACAAGTTGATTTCTAGACTTAAGAAATAGAAGCACTCTATGATTTTCGTGTAAAAAAAATACTGATGCATGTAAATGACAGGCTAAAACGTTTCACTTCGAGGGGGAAGTATCCAATAGAAACATTAGCCAGTTTTCTATCACTGAGAGTATTCTAAAAAGGGTTTGACTGACCACCCAGCCTCATCTGTAAATCAGGACCAATAATAGCCTATTTTATCATATCAGAAGGAATTCTGGGAGAAGGTAGGGGGTTGCATGACCAATTCATCTGGTTTGCTAGAACTTTCCCAGTTTTAAGCCTGAAAATCTCTTCCCTGGGAACTCCCAGTCACAGTTGGACTAAATAAAATCTGAGTTTTATTTTGAGTCTTAAATTTCTAAAATATAGAGCCTACCCCAGGTAAAACTGGGAGGAATTTTATTTTCTACACTTCCTATTGGGTTTTCTGTACTCTTCATCTGCTGTAGGACTTTTCTTCCTTCCCTGCTTTCAAAATCTGCTCTCACAACTATTTTTGCATAAAAAATTTGTATCAGCCTACAGTTATTCTTCCAAGTACTATTAACTGATACCAGATACCAAAGCCACAAACAAAATAATTCTTAAGTTTTCCCAGGCATCAGCATACTTAGGAATCAAGAGACTCCTACCAAACCTTAATATACTGACAGATTCAATTCCATAATACAAAGGTAAGAATAACTACTAGTATATATTATATATCTGCAGTTTTAAAAATCAGAACCATAAAAAAGCAGTCAACCAAAAAAAATCTATGCTTTGCTATTTCTTTCATTTCTAATTACTACTTATGTATCTGTTTTATTCCTCTACTAAGAGGAATAAAAGCAAATACAGTCATGTGTCACTTAATGATGGGATATGTTCAGAGAAATACGTTGTTAGGTGATTTCATCCTTATGCAAACAGAATCCACTCGCACAAACTAAGATGGCTACAGCATCACTAGCGATATAACTTATGGGACCGCTATAGTACACGGTGGTCCATAGTTGACTGAAACATGGTTACACCGTGCATGAGTGGAACAGCCTGAGCAAAGAGTTGTCGTAACAATGCATAGGAAAGAAGCAACTTTGAGAAAACGATCCTCTTTTTTATTCACAAATTAAGATGGGCATTTTAATCTTGTCTACAAAATACCTGAATTGCAAGAAATTATAGATGGAGAAGGCTGAAGTAAACAAATGAAATTCCAATTCAGAACCTGCTTTGGTGGGTTTTCAATCATGATATAGTAGAAGCAATATGGTATTTAGTTAGTAAGTAAATATGCATAAAAATGGTCTTCAAATTTTGGCCAGCAATATAGAAAATTTTAAAATTCACTCCCAAAGTATGTACATGCATTTTTATGTATAAGTTTGATCCACAACACCAATATGCCAAGTACACAATTAAAGTATAGGCATTTAAAGTATGAGTTAAACAAAAACATATTTTAGCACTGCCACCCAACACCCAGTTAACTGTCTATGTGCCTTTGGACTGCCTGCACCCACTTTAAAGATGAGAAACATGAAAAACTTACTGTCATTTCATTATTACCAAGCTCACGTGAATCACATGACAACGTTGCTTTCTACAGCAGCTAACTCTAAAAATGTCTTTGGATGGAGATGAAGTATTCATCTTCCATCCATCTTTTGAGGGGAAATCCAAAATTTATAAACTTAAATCATTCAACCCTGCAGGAACACTTAACTCTGCATTGCCAAAATGCCACATCACCTACCCGCTGTGGCAATTACATTTCACTCTCAAAGTCTTCATCTTTTCACTGGGTAGGAAAGAGTCCATGAAAATTTTCTCTGAGGTGCAACCTTTCACAAAACCAAGTTTTCCTGACCAACCGCACCCTGCCTGTGTTAGTTTTCTAACAGAGCAAATGACCACCTTTTTCCTATGAACTCTAGGTGTCTTGGTCTCCCCAGACTCTTAGCACTGGTTCCTTGATCCAGGGTTCCTGTTGGTCTGTGGCCTGAAAACTCTCTCAAGAAGGCTCAGTTACTCCCCAACTCCTGGGGACCACTGTGTTTTATTACCTTATGTTCAGGGTCTTGAAAATTGTTCTGTGTGTTTTGTGCATTTCATTGTTGGTCAGTGTGTGAAGGTAAGTGGAGTAACTCCATTGAAATCTCCCAAAAATAACTGTAAGATTTAAACTGGATGAGTCTTTTAAGACAAGTACAAATGAAATATTATAATGATTCAAAAGAAGTGAGAAATTAATTTTCAGAAGGCTTTTTTTTTTTTTTTGGAGGGGATAGTTTTTGGATCAGGCCTTAAGGTATGCGTGGAATTTGGAATTAAAGAAAGGGTATAGGAAAAAGAAGTATGGAGTAAATGAACAATTCAGCACAGGGGCAAATGTGAGTGAAAGTCAGCCCCGTAGTATGGATAGTTTTGTGAAAATATTTACAGGAATAATTCTACATACTTCATAACTTGGGAAGTATTCTTGTTTTATGGATGAAATGATCTATTTTTCTACAGTTTGGATACTATTTGAATGTGTTTCTCAAGGGTTCATGTATTGGACACCAAGATCCCAGTACTGCATTGTTGGGTAGTATGAGAACTTAAAGGGGTAGGGCCTAGTGGGAGGTGTTTAGGTCATTGGGGATGCTACTCTTGGAATGGATTAAGGTAGTTCTCGTGGGACCCTGAGTTAGTTCTTGAGAGAGCAAGTAGTTATAAAAAAAGAAGACTGGCCCCTTCCTGCTCTCTGGCTTCCTATCTTGCCTTGTGATCATCCTTATAAGCATTCCTGCTATGATCATTTGTCATGTAGTCCTCCCCAAAGCCAGTGTCATGATGTTTGGACTTTCATCATCCAAAACTGTGAGCTAAATAAGTCTTTTTTATTTATAAGTTGTCCAGCCTCGGGTACTTTCTTATAGCAACAGAAAATGAACTAATACACATTTCAAACAACAATCCTTCATAGACTTCTTGCTCTACACTATGTAAATATGCTGCCTTCCATTCTAGATAGCCAATTTACTAACCAAGGGATTTGATATTCTAGGGAAGTGCCACATTGGTGAACAAAAGAACTCCCCCCCTTTTGGGGAGCTTACAACCAAGGAGAGGTGGCGAGCAGGAGGGTGGGAGGGAATAAATGATAATCAGGATATATAGTCAGACTCTTCACATCTTCATCATTTTCAAAGAAAATCTCTACATTTCTGTAACATGAGCCCATTAGGCAAATGGATTAACTTAATGAGTGGCTTATATGTCAGCCTGTTTCTTTTACGTTCATAGGTGTCCCAAGGGGATGGAACAAGTTGCTTTTAAAGAGCATCTAATAAAAGTACACTGCTAGCTCTATGTTTAGGATGCAAAAATAGCTTTATGTTATCCTGCAGATGAATAGAGGTTTATGAGCAAATAAGTAGGTTGTGCTAATTGTGCTAACAGGAGTAGTTCCACTCAGAGGGACACTAGACTGGGCTGGCTTCTAACTTGAAATTTTCTGAACATTTAGTAAAGGAAGAGACATGTAGGCATTTTTTTTTTTTTGTCTCATGAATGAATATAACTGGGTGATAGCAAATAATGCCCGTATGTTAAAAAAATAAAAAAAAAAAAAAAAAAAAAAAAAAAAAAAAAAAAACCTCAAAGGAAGCACTTACTTTTCATGGATTGTGTGGTCAGCTCTTGAAGACCAAAAACCTGGGGGCAACATTGCTTTTCTGGACATTTTACACCATGGAATGTATTTTTTAATACAATATGTCTTTAAGGTTTAAACTGGGTTATAGGAATAGAGAAATTCCACAATTTTTATTTATTCATTTATTTATTTTTTCTGTTGTCCCTTAAGGTGGTTGAGAGAGACAGGGAGGAGCTGGTAATGCCAGTGGCTCTCACCAGGCTCACTCAATCCCCCTTTGCTACCTTGAGGCCTTTGTAGAAACTGTTCCCTTCTAGAAAACTGTTCAATGCATATTTTTTCCCTCCCTTCTTAGTTCACATGCCATTTCTTTACTGACGACTTTCCTGTGTTCTATTTTATTTTCTTATATAACTTTTGCTACCTGGCTTTTGTTGTTGTTGTTGGCTTGTTTAGTGCCCGTTTCTCCCCTAGTGAGTGAGGGTCTCACTATCTAATTTGCTGCTGGATTCCCAAGTGTCTGGAGCCAGAAAAAAATTGGAGAAAAATTTCTTGAATTAATGAATTACGCTGAAAATAATAGTGGAGATCTGTGGGAAAAATTTCCTATAAAATCTCTCAAAATTACTCAGATCAAGAAACATTGGATTGTGGGAACCATGAACGCACTTAAATTTATGAAGAGGCATGTGGGTGGGTGTTAGAGCAAGTGCATTGTGCAGACATGAAAGCATTATTCTGAGAAGAGGGATCATAGCTTTTTTAAAATCTCCAAATGAGCTGCTGACCAAAACAGTTAAGAGTTAGTACTCTTGAAACTTTCTACAAACGCCTGTGGGCAATAACCTAACTTACAGACAAATGTTTCCACATCCTTAGTCTTCTTTCCTTGGATATTAATTATGAAGTTTCCGTCCCAGCATCTTTCCGCTGAGCAACAGTCAACTTTGACAAAGCCCAGGTCTTCCAGAGAGTGAGATGCAGTATGTTTTGGCTTCTCCCAGCACCTGCCCTCCTCAAAAATCTCCCTGAAGTGTGATTAGCCTGAAATGAGAACAGTGACATCTGCTGGCTTCTCTCAGGAACTACATCCACATTCATTAGTGTGAAAAATTCACCAGGGAGATCTCATCCCGCTCAAATGTACGCTCAGAGACAGAAACCATTTTTCCTTTCAAGCAGAATTTTGAAATGGTTAGTAAGATGTGTAGTAATAATGTCTCTGACAACAAAAGATGCCAAACAGAAAATCAGTAGGCAAAACACAGATGAAGGTAAAAAATTTCATAACCATCGTTAATGGGCTCTTGTGTGAATATTCTATAGAATGTCAAACACATTCTGTATGCAAATATGTTAGATATTTTGGCAGGAAAAACAGGTCAATTTTTTCCTTTATGATTTTGTTTTTTAAAATGATGTTCTATAACTCGAGATTATTAGTTCCGAAAGGTCCACCATTTGTTTTGACTAGACCTTAAAACCCATTGGATTTTCTTTCTTTCTTTTTAGACATCAAAGGAGATGGGATGAGAAGAGTGAAGCTCTAAGATTGGTTAGTCTGAAGGTGACAAGAAATAAATTAGCACTGACATAAATGAAACAGAATTTTAAATTCTCTCTGGTAAAAATCCAGGTAGATGGTTCCAGTCTCCAAAGTGTGAAGAATGAGAGTTCAAACGCTACTTGTGCCTGGACTTGATGGCTCAAGTTGGTGGCATCAGTTTCCAGCAGCAGAATGGAGAAGAGGGAAACAAGAAGGGAATGCATGGGTTCTCCCTCTAAGCAAGATCTCAAGCTGCCCTGCGATGCTCTGGCTCTTCCCATTAGGCAGAAATGAGCCTGGCTCTGGCTCGCTCTAAGACAAGATGGAAAATGTCGCCTGTTCTGAAAAGGCAAATGAACATCTAAAAATGGATATGAACGGAGTAACCACCTACCAGTTTGTCATTAATCACCCCTTTGATTCCTTCCTACTACACAAAAAACGGTATGCCTATTCCTCCCTAAGGAAGAGCACTTTGCAGGAATTTCAAGGTCTCCCTGCTCTGGCACTTGAGTTTCTTGGTCAACCCATGAGGCAGTCCTTGCGTTTCTGCTTTCTGGGAACAACAACTTGTGACTTCCTGGGGAAGGTTCTCTATTGTCTACTATTCTTCCTGGCTACAACTGGGGCCGCAGTTTTCAAAGCTCACTGTAGTTGACCAGGGTGACCCCAACATAGCAGTCTGCCCCAAAGAGTTCCTGTTTACACCTGCTATCTCAATTTAATTATTAAAAACTCTCCTTTCCCTCCAACACATGGTGCTTTGAGTGATAAATTAGTCACTCCATTCCTGAATTAAATTCCCAAGGAACTGAATTTTGCCAACTATGTGAACGTGAAGGAGGAATCCAATTCTCAGATGATATTACAGCCCCCAATACCACCTTGATAAAACCCTGAACAGAGGACCCACCTGACATATTGCCTGGTCCCTTGGAAAATACAATTAACATTATTTTAAGGCATTACCTTTTGGTAATTTTGCTACACACCATAGAAAACTAATAGACCTTCTGAGACACTGTGTTTGGGTTTGAAGATGCTATGTTTACTGAATTTCCATCCCTGCATTCAACATTATGTCCTGTTAGTATTATCAATTTAGATCTGCAATTACAAGTGAGAGAACAAATAATCCTGACAGGTTCAGTAGACTTGGGAACATTTTTGAATTAGTAATTACTACATGGCGACCCTTCCAAGATTGGATGTTACAAGGCACTGAATTGGGTCCAGATGTCTCCCCCCACCTTCCAGACCTGGTAGGACTGCTTCAGAACAGCTTTTAACTCCTTCCACCTCATTTGTGGATGAACCATTCTCAGCCTGAGGGCACAGGTCACCACTCTGAACCTTCCCTGCCATCTTGCCAATTGTTTTTTTTTTTTTTTTTTTTTTTTTTTTTTTTAAAGAGAGAGGGACAGTGAGAGAGACAGAGAAAGACAGAAACAACTTTATTGAGTTTTTCACATGGCCTTAGTTGCTCCAACACTCAGTTGTATACGTGGTGCTGGGGTTTGAACCCGGGTCCTCGTGCTTGCCAGGCAAGCGCTGAAACCGCTGAGCCACCGCTCCAGCCC
>PVKS010049979.1:0-11738 GCA_004027875.1 Aplodontia rufa
TGCCTCTTATTAGGAGTTACTCATAACGAAGTTTTTCAGTTTTGTTTTCTTTTGTTTAGAGTTAATTTCACTAAAAG
Organism: Aplodontia rufa; assembly: GCA_004027875.1. Classification (NCBI taxonomy): domain Eukaryota; kingdom Metazoa; phylum Chordata; class Mammalia; order Rodentia; family Aplodontiidae; genus Aplodontia; species Aplodontia rufa. The sequence goes on from PVKS010049979.1 coordinate 78, forward strand.
TCAATGAAGTTTAAATAGCTGATACAGGTTTTCACCATTTTACAGACATGGGAATTGAGACTGAGTCTATTTGTAACACTGTAACAGAATACCTGATGCTGGGTTAATTTATGAAGAACAAACATCTATTCCTCACCATTCTGGAGGCTGGGCATCCAAAAATCAAGGTTTTGGAAAGTTCAGAGTCCACATGAATGGTCAGGAATTGAGGCAGTACACAGGGATTGCCTCAGTATTTTAATATGCTATAACACACTTCCTTAAGGATTTTTTTTTCAGACCATAAAGGAAAAGCATGTTAGCATTTAATGAACTTCTGGAACTCCACATGGTTTCAAGCCACAAGAACACAGGCACCCCCAACACCTTTAATTTTCTCCTCAGCTCTTCTGCTGAAGAATTTGGCTTTCATGATGGCAGGCTGCTTTGGGAGTTTTCCCTTCCTCAAAACTTTGTAGTAACCCGATTGCACTACATCAATTATGGGAGCGGATCCAGTCTTGTTTTTGGCAGCATTTACTCGTGTCTGCTTACTGACCAATGTCCACAATTTATCAAGGTTGACTGTTGGGCAGAAACTCTGGTTCCTCTTTAAGTGGTAATGCCTCATACCAACTTTTCCAAAATAAGCTGGGTGATATTTATCGAATTACTGTTTTAGATCCTCAAAGGAAGTTTTGTTTATGTTTAATAAATAAAAATGCACAACACCTAGTTAGATTTAAATTTCAGATAACAATAGATATTTTGGGGGGGTTGGTGTTTTGTTTTGCTTTTTATTAGCATAAGTAGAGTTGTCCCTCTGTATCTGCCTGGCATCGGTTCCAGGAGTCGCCTATGTAAAATGGCACATAGTTATAGTGGCCTATAACTTATGCTACATCCTTCAATAGACTTTAATTTATCTCTAGATTACTTGCAGTACTTAATTCTGTATGAACAGTTATTCTGCTTATTTCTTTAGTGAATAATGACAGGAAAAACTATGTCCATGTTCAATATGGACATCTTTATTTCCCCAAATATTTTCTATTTGTAGTTTGTGGAATCTGCAAATGCAGAATTCATAGATACAGAGGGCCACCTGTATATCCCCAGATATTTCTTGGGACATACTTTATGTTAAAAATTGTTCATTGCTTATCTGAAATTCAAATTTAATTGTGTACCCAGTATTTAATCTTGCAATCCTATTCCTGAGACACAGGAGAATAGCAACTCATTTCACTTTATTCTTACCTCGGATGCAACTTCTCACCAAGTCTTTTTCCCAAACAGCCTCTGTCTTTTTCGTTGAACCAGGTTTCAGCAAACTATCACCTCAAGGTCAAATCCAGCCTACAGCCTGTTTCTGTATAGACTGCAAGCTAATAATGGCTTTGTATACATTTTTTAATGGTTGAAACAATCCAAAGGAGGTTATTCTGCAACATTTAAATTATAGATTTTTCTATATCCATGAAGAACAACATTGGTATCTTGATAGGGGTGGCATTAAATCTGTTTAGGGCCTTGGGTAGAATGGCCATTTTGATGATATTGACTCTACCTAACCACGAATGTTTTCTCTCATTTGTGGAAGCTAGAATACAAGTGAAAACAGTATGACAGATGGCTAACCTAAGAACTACCTCAATATGTATGAATGTTTACATGATCATGGGAACTTTGCCTAGGTTCCTGGGGGATGTATGGGGGCAAGGAGCAGGGAAGGGAATTTGAAGGACATCAAGGAGACCAGAGGGAGGTAGTATGGGGGAATCTAATCAGAAGGGAACCTCCAACTTCCAGGAGAAGTCCAATTAACTTGGGGTTTAAGTAGGGGGAAATATGGAAACATGAGGAACCCAAGGGGGGAAACCTTGGACTGGCACCAGCCTTGGATTATTTGGTCATTATACTTTTGTCTCTGATTGTTTGATGATGAGTCCCTTCCAATTGTAAGACTATGCTTAACAAATAGAAATAAAAAATAAAATAAACTGCAAAAAATTATAGGAAATTTTATTCCTGTGTCCATGAATAAAGTTTTATTGAATCATAACCAAGTGCACTTGTTTACATAAAATCAATGGCAGGGCTGAGGCTGTAGCTGCATGGTGGAGCCCTTGCCTGGCATGTGTAAGGTCCTGGGTTCCATCCCCAGTGCTGGGGGGGGGGGGGAATAAAACAATCACCACAAAGTCGATGGATGTTTTCACAGTACAGTAACAGTTAAACAGAGTTGATAAGGCTGTCTAGTCTACAGTGTCTCAAATATTTACTATTTTTGCAGAAAATATTTTCTATTTTCACAGAAATTTTTGGCCAACCCCTTTTTAAAATAAATTTCATTCATTATGGAAAATTAAGAAGTTGCAATGAGAATGTGTCCAAGTATTTTCCCAATGGGTAAATTTGTCCTTATGTTTCTCCTGCTGCAAAACCAACTTGTCCAATGAGGTTTGGGCCCAGCTGTTAACAGAATTGACACCCTGCCTTTTAAAGTTTGAGCCAAAGACTTCAAACACACTTTGCTGAGGAAATGCAATCCAAAATTCTGCCAGTGTTTGTTTAGAAAAGACAGATACACCTGAGCAACTAAAACAAAGTCCTTTGGAACCAACTGCTCTCCACCAATCAGAACCCTTTCTTCCAGATCCTCCCTGCCTTGCTGGGTAGAGTCCCTGACTAACAAAACTGTTTGATTCTTCTTTATTGTTTTCAGAGACGTGGACCCTCAAACACATTGTGCCAATTGGTCAGGGATGTCATTTTTTAAGTGCACTGTTCCAACTGATACATTGCTGGTGGGACTGCAAACTGGTACTACCACTCTGGAAAGCAGTGTGGAGACTCCTCAAAAAATTAGGGCTGGAACTGCTTTTGACCCAGCTATCCCACTCCTGGGTATCTTCCCCAAAGAGCTGGAATTGGCTTACTATAGAGATACAGCTTCATCAATGTTTATAGCAGCTCAATTTACTATAGCTAAATTATGGAGCCAACCCAGATGCCCCTCACTTGATGAATGGAATCAGAAACTCTGGTACATATATACAATGGAATACTACTCGGCTATTAGAGAAAATGATATTATGACATTTGCAGCCAAATGGATGGAGATGGAAAAATTTTGCTAAGTGAAGTATCCCAAATTCAGAGACTCAAGGGCCAAATGTTTTCTCTCATTTGTGGAAGCTAGAATTTAAGCAGAAACAGAAAGTTAGGTGTTAACCTAACAATTACCTCAACATGTATGAATTCTTACATGATCATGGAGGACTGTGCTTAGGTTCCTGGGAGACATAGGGAGGGGGAAAGGGAATAGGAAGGACATCAAGGTGACAAGAGGAAGGTAGTATGGGGGGATCAAATCTGAGGGAAAGCTCCAACTTCCATGAGAAATCCAATCAACTTGGAACTTAAGTGACATGACACATGGAACCATGGGGGACCCAAAGGGAGGAAACCATGGTCTGGCACCAGGATTGGTTTATTCTGTCGTTACACTGTTGTTCTTGATTGTTGGATGGTGAACCCCTCCTAGTTATAAGACCATGTTTATTGAATAAAAATTTTTAAAAAGCACTATTCCAGGTCTGGAGCATTTCACTGCTCATTAATGCTAAAATGAATTATTTATGAATGTTCTGGCATATGGTCTTGATTTGATCCTACCTAGGCAGCTTTTCTTTACAAATTCTCATCTTTTCTTCAGAGAGAGAGAGGGGCAGTGAGGCAGAGAGAGAGAGAGAGAGAGAGAGAAAATCACTTTATCTAGTTTTTCACATGGCTTTTGTTGCTCTGACACTTCATTGTGTACATGGTGCTGAGGGTCAAACCACATCCTTGTGCATGCCAGGCAAGTGCCATACCTACTGAGCCACCACTCTAGCCCCTCCCATTCTCTTTTGAATGGTGTGGCTTCTCAAACCTTTGCAGGAAGTTCAATGCTTACAAACGTTTTTACTAGCACTTTACATAAAAAGTGGAATACAGACTACCTGTGGGTGCTTGAATTCAATGTAGACCCATGCTAGTTGCCACACCCCACCCTATGGTTTTCTTCCCCTGCCTGTCTAACTAGCTCTATGCTGGTGAGCAGAATTGGGATAGGGACAACAGCAGAAACCCAAAGTGGCCTAAAGCAGGCAATGGAAGTCTGTATTGCGTTGAGATAGTGTGAAGAGGATCTGAACCCATTGTGGTTTCATCGAACTAAGGTGGCTGGGCAAATTTGAGTAAGGTAAAACAGAGGCTTTTCTTACTCCGGTTTTCCGTAGTGACCTATGTGAAATGTGCATAGCAGCTAGTGGAAGATTTGATTGCTTTCAGATAGTTGGAAAGGATGAGAACCCAGCTTGCATTCACGCCTGAAGATGAATTTTGAAAGATTAATTAGCTAGAACACTGGGCTTCCCTTCTATGGTTCCAGAAATATATCTCTATGTGAAATAACAGGCAATGATTTTAAACACAGAGGTTGGGAGTGCTGATACAGCACTAGGAAATAACTCTGTGAACAAAGATTACAACAGCTCGTGAAAACTCTGCGATAACTGAAGAATTATATTGCTATCAGCACACAACCTTCTTACCAGGAAAAAGATTAGGAGCTTTCCCTAAAGCCACACAGGCAGTACCAGATACAGTGGAATGAACTCACTAACTGCCAGTCACTGCACAACCTGTTTCAAATTCCACATATGCTACATTGAGCGGTTTAGCAGTTCTCCAACAGAAATGCCCAGGAATTGACCTTTGGTGTTAGAAGTCAGCAGCACATTTCAAAGCACATTTTCACCAGCAGAACGATAAATTCACTTAAAACAGGCAATGCAAGTAAGAGAATCTGAACCTGAACCCAGTGAGATTTCATTGAACTGAGCAGGCACATGAAATTTGAGTACGGTACAACAGAGGTTTTTCTTCCTGCTGTTTTATGCATTGGCCTAACTGAAGTGTGCATAGCAGCTAGTGAAAGGAATGATTGCTTTCAGATAGTTGGAAGAAAATGAGAACACAGGCTTGGAATCATGGATGGAGTTGGATTTGAAAGTTGATATGGCTAGTACAGTGGGCTATCCTACAGTGGCTCCATTAACATATCTCTATGTGAAATATCAGCCAAAGTTGTTTTTCACAGTGAGTTTGGGAGAGATGATTCAGCTCTAGAAAATAGCTGTGTGAATAAAGTATACAACTGCTGGTGAAAACTCTGCTAGGATTGAAGGCTTAGGTTGCTTTCAGCACACAAATTTCTTAGCAGCAAAAAGATTAGGATCTTTCCCTAAAGTCACACAGGCAGTGCCAGATACGTTGGAATGAACTCACTAAATACCAGTCAGTGCATAGCTTGTTTCAGATTCCCCATTTGCTGTATTGAGCGGTTAAGCAGATCTCTGGTAGAAATGACCATGAATTGGCCTTTGGCGCTAGAAGCCAGCAGTGGCTTTAACACCATGTTTTCACAGGCAGAACCACAAAGTGGCTCAAAGCAGGCAATGTGAGTCTGTATTGCTTTGAGGTAGTGTGAAGAGGATCTGAACCCAGTGTGTGTTTATTGAACTGAGCTGGCAGCTCATATTTGGATATTGTACAAAAGAGGTTTCTCTTCCTGCTGTTTTAAGCACAGGCCTCACAGAAATGTAGTGCAAGGAATGATTGCTTTCAGAGAGTTGGAAGGGCATGAGAACACAGGCTCGGATTCATGAGTGAAGCTGGCTTTTCAAAGTTGAATTGGTAAGCAGAGTGGGCTTCCGTACCATGGCCCACAATTGTTTCTCTCTGTGGAACACCAGCCAATGATGTTAAACATAGTGAGGTTGGGAGCACTGACTCATCTCTAGGAAAGAACTCTGTGAATAACATTTCCAACTGCTGGAGAAAACTCTACTAGGTCTGAGGGATTCTGTGGCTTTCAGCACATAACCTTCTTACAGGCAAAAAGATTATAGCTTCCCCTAAAGTCACACAGGCAGTGCCAGATACGGTGGAATGAACACACCAATGCCAGTCAGTGCAGAGCCAGTATTTGATTCTCCATTTGCTATACTAAGGGGTTTAACAGATCTCCCATGGAAATGCCCAGGTAATGTCCTCTTGCGTTAGAAGCCAGCAGCTGCTTTCAAAGTGAGTTTTCACAGGCAGAACTGCAAAGTGGCTCAAAGCAGGCAACGCAAGTCTGTATTGCTTTGAGGTAGTGTGAAGAAGATCTGAACCCAGTGTGGTTTCATTGACCTGAGGTATCTCATCAAATTTGAGTAATCTACAACAGAGGCTTTTCTTCCTGCTGTTTTAAACACTGGCCTAACTGAAGTGTGCAGAGCAGCTAATGCAAGGAATGATTGCTTTCAGATAGTTGGAAGATTTTGAGAATGCAGTATTGTAATCATGAATGAAGATGGATTTTGAAAGTTGAATTGGCTAGCACAGTGGGCTTCCCTAATATGGCTCCAGAAACATATCTCTCTGTGAAATACCAGCCAATGATGTTTAACACAGTGACGTTGGGAGAGCTGATTCAGCTCTAGGAAATAACTCCCTGTGAATAAAGTTTCCAACTGCTGGTGAAAACTCTGCTAGGAGTGAAAACTTATGTTGTTTTCAGCACATAAACTTCTTACCAGCAAAAAGGTTAGGAAGTTTCTCTAATGTCACACAGTCATTGCCAGATATGGTGGAGGTAACTCACTAACTGCCAGTCAGTGCAGAGCCAGTTTCAGTTTCCCCACCTTTTATCATGTGCGGTTAGGCAGATCTCCAGCAGAAATCCCTAGGAATTACCCTCTGGCTCTGGAAGCCAGCAGCCGCTTTCAAAGCTCATTTTCACCAGCAGAACCGCAAAGTGATTCAAAGCAGGAATTGCAATTGTGTATAGCTTTGCAGTAGTGTGCAGAGGATTGGAACCCAGTGTGGCTTCATTGAACTGAGGTGGCTTGTCAAATTTGTGTAAGCTACAACAGAGGTTTTTCTTCCTGCTGTTTTATGCACTGGCCTAACTAAAGAGTGCATTGCAGCTAGTGCAAGGAATGATTGCTTTCAGATAGTTGGAAGAGGATGAGAACACAGGCTTGGATTCATGACTGAAGCTGGCTTTTGAAAGTTGAATTGGCTAGCACAGTGGGCTTCGCTACTGTGGCTCCAGAAACATGTCTCTATGTGAAATACCAGCCAGTGATGTTAAACAAAATGAGGTTGGGAGCGCTGTTTCAGCTCTGGGAATAATTCTGTGAATACAATTTCCAGCTGCTGGTGAAAACTCTGCTAAGACTGAACACTTATGTTGCTTTCAGCACATATACTTCTTACCAACAAAAAGATTAGGAAGTTTCCCTAATGTCACCCAGTTAGTTCCAGATATGGTAGAGCTAACGCACTAACTGCCAGTCAGTGCATAGCCAGTTTCAGTTTCCCCACTTGCTGTTGTGTGGTTTAGCAGCTCTCCAGCAGAAATGCCCAGGAATTGGCCTTTGGTGCTAAAAGCCAGCAGCCAGTTTCCAAGCAGGCTTTCACCAGCAGAACCACAGGTGGCTCAAAGCAGGCAATGCAAGTCTGTATTGCTTTGAGGTAGTGTGTAGAGAACCCCAGTGTGGTTTCATTGAACTGAGGTGGCTCGTCAAATTTGAGTAAGCTGCAACAGAGGTTTTTCTTCCTGCTGTTTTATACATGGCCTAACTGAAGAGTGCATAGGAGGTAGTGCATGGAAGAGCCAAGGGGAGTGCCCCATGGTCTTCATTAATTTCTCCTTGGTTTTCTGACCATTTATCAGTCTATTCCTAAGCGCACATGACCTTCAGATTTTCCCAATTCACTTCCATTTGAGGTCCCTGAAATTCCTTTCTGATTTTACCTTCCAAGTTTGAAGGATTACAAGATTTTACCAAGACTCTCCTTCATGAAAGAACCAAATTTCCACCAATTTGCATTGAGGGGTTACTTCTGAATCAGAAATACTTGAATCTAAATGCTTTCCCTCCCCCATCAGTTTTAAGTGACCTTAAATGAATCCTGCAGCATCTTTCAAATTTAGTAGTGATATTTCTATGGAAGGGAAAATAAAATCCTATAGATCTTAAAGAGCATCAAAGTGAGGATTGTTTCTTGTTTTGTTTCATTTTAGAGAGATAGTGAGAGAGAGTGAGAAAGAACTTCATTTTTTTTTCATCTGGTCTTTGTTTCTGCTACGCATAGTTGGGCATGTGGTGTTTGGGTTCGAACCCAGATCCTCACTCGTGCCAGGTGAGCTCTCCAACTGCTGAGTCACTGCTCCAGCCCTAAAATGAGTTAATGAAAAGCATCTTGTCATGTACTCATACACAGAAAGAGTATAATTTTGATTAAATCCTATTTATTCTGGTTCCTTCTTTTGTTAACTGAACACAAATACCAATTTAAAAATCCCATCTGCTGAACCTTTTGATTTTTCCATAGGTGATTTATTTGCAAATGCAGCTATTAAAAAAAGAAGTGGTTTGGATAGGAGAATAATGGGTGGTGTTGCAAGCAGTCTCATAGACAGGATTCTAAGCTCATATTGCTTTTGTTTCAGGATTAGATTTATAATGAAGTTAATCGAGGATAAACTTCATTAGACTTTTCTTACAGTCAGGGACTCCTTCCAAGACTTTGCACAAAATTTTTGTTTTCAGATCATGTCATTTGTGACACCCACCAAAATAATAGAAGTGTCAGGCTCTAGTAAACTAGAATACTTTTTTTGATTGAGTTTGCTTGTGGTGACTCCCTTTGTCTAGTTATTAGAGTCCTCACTCATGTTGTCTCTTCCAACCATGTGGTTTAATGGAGCCATGATCTGCCACTTGTTTACCACATTCCTAATATGAAACTATCTCTGAAGATATAAACTCATCAGTGTCTGGATGCAAAGGTATTGGAATGTGATCCCAATGAATGAGGAGACAAATCTGGGACAATGGGAATGATTGATTCTCACAGCATGAATCTGAATAAAGATTATAGAGCTAATATCAAGCCATTAGCATGCATCGTTTAATATCTAACTGCTGTCTTCTATGAATTTAAGATAATAATATTTAAAGCAGCATTGATATTCTGGTGGCTGAATGAGTCCAAATTGCCCAAATTTCTATTTCCACGTTTTTCCATTTAATAAACACTTGAAGTTTATTTAAATAAACACTTAAAGTTTGTTTAAGTATTCTGAGAGGCCATCTGGATACATAAATCCATTATTTTCCCATGTTTTATTGACAATATTCAAAACTGCGGAGAATGAAATCATAACACATTGTTATAAAACATAAAAACAATTATGCAGGGCATCCGAAGATCTTAGTGAATCATCAAGGAGATATTGAGAGCTGTGTGGCAAGAAGCTTGGTTAAAAACCTATGTGTGAATTTTCAGATCTGACCATGGAATATACAGACTGCCTGACAGGATTCTCAGGACAGTGATCCTTCCCATACCAATCTTGCAGCACAGGCTGACTCTGGAGGAGGTTGGAGTCCAGGACTCAGGTTCCTCTGCTTGGTCATACTTTGCATATTTCCTTTCCTGACATTGGCTCTCCATTCCTAGTTTTCTTTACCTGAGGTCTTGGGCAAAGTTCTTCAGGTGCCTCTGATGATCTTCTTCTGGGATGAGGATACTTTCCCCACTCTAAGTACCATGTACTTGTCTCTCCTGGCCCTTGCCATGTACTTCCATTAATCTCCCAGGCTTGGAAGCCTGCAAGAACCTTCTGTTTGGGGGCTCCCTCCACAGTGAGATGACTCTGAACCTCTGCATAAACTTATCTGAATCTGGAGCAGAGGAATCAATGCTTCCTTTGGTTTAAGTTTTTTTTTAAAGAGAGAAGGACAGTGAGAGAGAGAGAGAGAGAGAGAGAGAGTCAGAGAGAATCAAGTTTTATTGAGTTTTTCACATGGCTTTCATTGCTCCAACACTTAGTTGTGTACATGGGTGCTGGAGTTTGAACCTGTGTACTTGCACATGCCAGGCAAGTGCTGTAACTGCTGAGCCACCACTCCAGCCCCTGGCTTCCTCTTTTAATAATCTGAATATTCTTAAGATATTTTTCTTCAATGTTATGGAATTGCCCATGTACAATTTCATAATAAAGCAAGACTGTACTTGTCCTCCCTACTTATTCACTTTTTCAAACTCATGATCATTTTTTTCTTTTTTTTTCACCCAATCAAACAAAACTGATAGTAAGTTTTATTTAAAAAATAATTTTAAAAATAATTTTTTAAATGTCCATGATTTTTTAAAAATTCTTTTTATTAATTTAAAGTTTTGCTCAATCTACTTTGGAACCATATCAGTTTTTAATGCCTTGGGAACTCAGATTCACTCAGGCTACCTCACGTACTAGGAAGTTTATTTTAAGGGTATACAAGAGAATAAAGAAGATAAAGAACATCACAGAACCCTAAGAATAGCAACATGATTGGACTTCAGTTGGGAACAAAAATGAAAACGGAAGTGGACAGGTTCCATGCTCTTAGGAACTGGGCTGACGTCCACCCTGGGCATCAGCAGGTATGCAGAACTCTCCAACCATGAGGGCGAGGGTGTGTGTGTCCCCATTCTTCTGTCTCTGTGACTATCAGCCGAAGATCTCATTTAGTCATAGACTTGGCTTACTCATAATTCCAGCTTACTCATTATCTCTTTACAACGAACTTCCAGCTTCTCTCATTTCTTTATTTTTTATTTTTGAGCAACCTTACAAGATTTTAACAAAATAATATAAAATGTGTATAAAATGTGTATATATTCTGGATATTGCAATTATCCCCAGGAGTGGCCCCCCAATTACCCTTCCCCTTCCCATTATAACTCTTAAAAAAAGTATTAGATTGTAAAGCATTACATCTTATCTGGATTTAACTCATGTTACTAGACCAACTTTCTCATTGTCCATGGTCTAGTCCCCACCTCCACAGATGTGTGGAGACAATCGACCCTTAGATCTCTGGGTTAAGCTGATTTTACTCATCATGATCTCTTCCATAACCATCCATTTACCCTCAAAGGCTGCAATATCATTGTTTCTAATTGCTGTGTAATATTCCATGGTATAAATGTACCACAGTTTTTGGATCCATTCTTCCAGTGAGGGACACCGGGGTTGTTTCCATAGCCTAGCAATAGTAAATTGTGCTGCTATGAAGATAGATATTGCTGTGTCACTGTAATGTGCTGATTCTAAATACCCTGGAAAGATACCCAGGAGTGGAATAGCAGGGTCGTATGGTGGACTCATCCCTAGTTTTTTAAGGATTCTCCATACTGCTTTCCAGAGGGGCTGTACCAGTCTGCAACTCCACCAACAGTGTGTTAGTGTGCCTATCTCTCCACAGCCCCTCCAGCATCTATTGTTGTTTATTTACTTCATCTTTGCCATTCTGACTGGTGTAAGGTGATATCTTAATGTGGTTTTTATTTGCATTTCTCTGATTACTAATGATTTAGAGCACTTTCTCATATATTTATTGGCTTGATCAATGTCCTCTGGTGAGAAGTCTCTATTTAGCTCTTTGGCCCATTTATCAATTGGGCTGTTGGTGTTTTTGTAGCTGACATTTTTGAGGATTTTATAGATTCTGGATATGAGACCCTTGTCTGAGGAATCATAGTCCATGATACTCTCCATTTCTGTAGGAAACCTCTTGACTCTTTTGATTG
>PVKS010049980.1:0-11740 GCA_004027875.1 Aplodontia rufa
CAAAAAGATAACTGAAACAGAAATTGGCACCAAAACATGGGGTCATTGCTATGAATATTCTGACCATGTGATTCAGAAGACTTTAGAGTTGTGTGTTGAGGGGGGAATTTTGAAAAGTTTAGAAATGTCAAAAGCTTTTTAATGTTATAAAGTGGAGATTAATGCATGACTTAATAATCTGGTGGGACTTCATAAGACCTGAAATCTGATAGGACTGCAGAGAATAAAGACTGGGCTCATGGAGTTTCAGAGGAGAAGGTGGACTCTATGAGAAACTGGAATAGGGGTCATTCATGTAACTTTCTGGCAAAGAAGTCATCTACACATTGCACATGTCCTGATACTTTCTGTGAGGCCTAATTTAAAGGTGATGGAATTATTAAACTGGCAGAAGAAATTTCAAGGCTGCACAGCACGCAGGTGTTGACATGGATATTATTGGCAGTTTGTACCCAAGTGTACTATTATGATCAGGAGCAGAAATATTTGAAAAAACTTGCAGTTTGACCAGAAAAGTACAAACAAAACTGGGGTGAAGGAAGTTGTGGTTGTTCAAGAATTTACAGTCACTGCAGAGATGCTAAACAATTTGCAAAGAGATAATAGGAAAGATGATTTGAGGGCATCTTAGAAATTGACAAGACAACACCCATTTCAGGCTCAAGAATGTAAAAGTAAAAATGCCTTTAAGAAGAGAGCATGGGGTGCTGGAGCGGTGGCTCAGCAGTTACAGTACTTGCCCTGCATGCATAAGTACACAGGTTCAAATACAAGCACCCACTTACACAACTAAGTGTTGGAGCAATGAGAGCCATGTGAAAAACTCAATAAAAAAATTGATTCTCATTGATTATCTCTCTCTTTTCCTCTCTCTCTCTTTCTCTCTCTCCCTCTCTCTTAAAAAATAAAAAGAAGGAAAGCATGGGGGCATTCTGTTAGCACATGGGGATCTAAGATATTTCACTGTGCTTAGTGACCCAAGCACTCAGAGGCTGCTGCAGACATATTTCCAGGAGGCCTGGCTACTGCTCAAAATGGTAGGAGACCTTAGTGGCAACCACATGGTGTTGGTTCTGCAGGATTGCTGAATGCTGAAGTTAGGTGACAAAGGAGGTTTCCACTAAGATTTCAAAGGAATGTAACAGGGGTCCACGTCTTGATTTGAACATAACTCTTGTGCTTATTTAAAACTGACATTTTTTTTTTTATTTCTCTTCTCCCTCTTTCCCTCCTTTTTCCTACCCTCGGCCAAGTTATCTGTCCTTGGGTACAGACCACAGGAAAAAGTAATTCAGATTTCAGGATGGTCTCACATGATCTAAGAAATGGCTATCTCTAACAATCCTATCTCTAACATCCCTGAAAAGGCACAACTGGAATTAACCTTTGAATCACTTCTTTAAAAGTCTTCTCTTTCATTGATGGCTAGAATCACAAGACTGTGGGATAGGAGTCCCCTGTTTTTCTCCTTTACTAGCAAAACAATAAAATTTATTTTTCCTTTTTCTCAAAACCATTTCCTCATTATTGGATGGACGTTAGCAATAATCAATCTTTTGGTAACAAGATGCCCTCAAGGCCAAACAAAGTGCTCCAGGGTTGGAGTCCCTGTGGGCAGCCCCTGAGAGGTCAACGTGTAAAGATTTGAAAAGGAAGCCTAAGCTGAAGTAGAGACATCCTAGATTAAGTAATGTCAGTACCATGGAATGTTTGCAGAGGAAAGTTGCAGGAATGAAGCAGAAACAAGCCAAGAGAGAAGACATGAGGGCTGCAACCAGGAAGAACACATGAGTTTAGGTACACAAGCCCTCGGGGGAGAACATCACAATGCCACATGCCCCAGATGTTGGATGTGGATCTACAGGATTTGATCTTCCAGCTGGATTTTGGTCTTGCTTCAGTCCCATCCCTTCTAGGCCCCTCTTTCTCCCATTTGAAATGGAAATGTTTACTATAAGTCATTGTATCTTGGATGTATCTTTTAATGTTTACAGGGAAAAACATTTGTGAGCTTGCTTCGAGTCTCAGATGAGATTTTGGACTTAGACTTTTGGGTAATGCTGGAACTATTAAGGTTATGAGAATTCTTAGAAATGGACTAAATGTATTTTGCATTGCAAGATGGATACATGCTTTTGGTGACTGGGTATGGAACGTTATGGTTTGATTATGAGATGTCACCTAATTTATGAGACAATGTTAAGAAGGCACTGGAGTGAAATGATTAGCTCATGAGAGCTTTAACATAATCGGTGGGTTAATCCACTGATCCGGTATGAATTGACTGGGTGATAACTTTATGCAGGTAGTGTGTGACTGAAGGATTTAGGCCACTGGGAGTATATCTTTAGCTTTATATTTTGTGTCTGGTGAGCAGAGCACTCTCTGATTCGCTGTTGTCATGTGCTGAAATGCTTTCCTCCTCCACACTCGTCCATCATGATGTTCTACATCTTCTCAAGTCCAGAGATATGGAGTCAACTGACCATAGACTGAACCTCTGAAATCATGAGACTCAAATAGACTTCTTCTCCTCTTATTGTTCTTATCACGTTACAGCAATGAAAAAGCTAATTAAAATAATTGTAATGCTATAGTTTGTTCTGTGAATTTGCCTGCAAAGGGCCGTGTATAAAAGACATGGTAGTCAACTTGGTGCTATTGGAAAGTGGTAGGTATCACGAAGAGGTGCAGTTTGGTAGGTATTTAGGTTATGTCCCTCAAAGGGGACCCTCAAAGTGGTAGAACACTGAATTCTTTATCTTCTTTCCATAGATTCCCAAATGTCATAAGGTGAGCAACTTCCTCTACCATGCACTTCCACAATGATGCCCTGCCTTGTCATGGGCCCCAAGGCAGTGGGTCTATCAATCGCCAAATAAAACCTCCAAAACTGTGAGCCAAAATTAACCTTTTATGTTTTAAATTGATTGTCTCAGTTATTATTGTTATAGTAATGGAACACTGAGTAACACACCTCTTTTACTTGGTTTTATTGTTTGTATCTCAGTTACCTACACTCAACCACAGTTTGAAAATAATAAATGGAAAATTCAAGAAATAAATTTTGCAGTAGTTTAAGTAACTTTTGTTACAGTTTATTATTTTATTTATTTATATTTTCTAATTTTATTTTTATTCATTATCATTAGTCTTTTACCATTCTTAATTTAAAATGTAAACTTGATCATAGGTATGGTTATATAGGAAAATGCATTGCCCTATATATCCATGTGATCAACATCTGGCGAATCATCTGTCAACTGATATTCTAAAAATAATATTTCAATTGTATCTATACTGTGCATGTACAGACTTATCGTCATTATTCCTTAAACAAATCAGAATAATAGTCATTTACATACTGTCTAAGGTATTATAGGTAATCTAATAATCATTGACAGTACATGGAAAGATAGTTGTAGATGATATGCAAATGCTGTGACATTTTATATAAGTCATAGTATATAAGTACTTAAGCATCCTCAGATTTTTAGTATGCATAATAATCTTACAACCAATTCCCCCTTGATACCAGTGGATGACTGTAGATTCAGCTCTGTACTACCTGTTTTTCAGGCATCCACAGGGTACTGGAGCATATTCCCTACCAATAAAGGAGAACTAGTGTACAAGTGATCCACTTCCTCCATCTCCTTATCATCAGTGTATGGTGTCACTAGTTTTTATTTAAACTGTTGTGACAGGAATATAGTAATATCTCGTTAGAGTTTTGATTGACATTTACAAAACGGCTAAGTTTGTTGAATATCATTTCATGGGCTTAATTTCCATCTCAATGCCCTATTTCATGATATGTCTCTTCACAATCTCTGCTCTTTTTGGAATTATTTATTTTTTGTTTATTTTTGGGGTCTTGAATTTTTTTTTATTTTTGATATTAGTCATTAGTTGAATATCTGGTTTGCAAAAAATTTTCTCCCTGTCTGTAGTTTACCTTTACTTCCCCCGAAATGGTCTTTTATAGATTCAGCCTTTTTTGTTTTAATGAAATAAAGCTTCTGTTTTTAAATTGTGATTTTGTGTCATTTAATAACTATTTATTTAGACCCAAAGGATCTTTTCTCTATGTTTGCTTTTATATAGAGATTTTACAAGTTCATGTTTTAAATAGAATTAAGTCAATGAGACCAATTTTCAGTAATTTTTTGATAAGGTTAAGATATGGGTCAAGACTTATTTTGTTATGGTCATGGATGTCTACACTAGAAAAACTTGCTAAGTCTTTTCTTCCTCCAATGAACCATTTCTGTATCATTTTTCAAAATCAAGAACATTTATGCAAGTCCCTTTCTGGGTTTTCTGTTTTGTTTCATTAATGTATCTATTTTTCTGCTAATATGAGATTATTTTGCTTAATGTAGTTAAATAAATCTGCAAATTGGGTAGAATGATTATTTCCAATTTATTTTTTTCAATACGTATTTAGTAAATATAGGTCCTTTACCTTTCTATAAAATTTTTAGAATAATCTTTCCTAAGTGTACAACAAATCTTTCTGAGATTTTTAATAGGAATTGTGTTAGGCCTATATATACCAAATTGGAGAAAATTGAAATATTTATTATGTTGAGTCTTCCAATTAGTGACCACAATCCATCTCTCTATTCACAGAGATTTTTTTTAAATTTAATTCATCACCAATTTGTAAATTTTAGCTGTGTATTTGCTATTACATTTTGCTATATTTTATTTTGAGCATTCATAATTTTAAAAATTTTGGTTTTTACCTGCTTATTTTTTAATAAAGAAATATAGTTGAATCTTGGATCCTCATCTTATTTCCTGCTATTGTCCTAACTAACATATTAATTCTAGGATTTTCTTTATCAGATTCTTTGGGTCTTCATGCAGATAATCATTCTTCTACAAACAACTTCAGTTTCATTTTCTTCATTTCTAATTATTGTGCCTGCTATTCCTTTCTTAACTTTTTGTGTTCAGAATAATGTCTAGTAAACATTGAATCAGGATGATGATAGCAGACATTTGTCTTTTTTCTGATCTTAAGTGAAAAGCATTCTTTCACAATTACGGATGATTTTAGGTTTTTGATAGATGCTCATACAAAGAAGAGGATGTTTATAACTTCACCCTGTCCCAGGTTAGTCAAGAGGAGTGTTTGCTTGTTTGTTTTATCATGAAGGAATGTTGTACATTGTCAACTGCTATTTCTAAGCTAATTAATAATATCACGTGATTTTTCTTTTATAGCCTATTCATATGATGCATTACATAAATTGATATTTGAATATTGAAATGGACTTGAATATCTGAAAAAAATCTCAGTTTTCCTAAGTATATAATTCCTTTTATTCATCAATAGATTAAACTTGCTAATATTTAGGCAACTTTTACCTCTAAATTCATGAAAGATATCAGTTTATAGTTTTTTAAATTCCATTATTTTATGAGGGTAATAGTACCCTCATTAATGAGTTTGAAAACATTTTCTCTACTATTTTCTGCAGTAGATTGTGTAAATTGGTGCTAACTCTTTAAATGTTTGATAGAATTGTACAGTGAAGCTATTTAAGCCTAGAGATTTTTATGCCAGGATCTTTATTTTATTATGAATTCAGATTCTTGGATGGCTTACTCACATTGTTTATTTTATCTTCTTTGAGGCTTTGGTAATTTGTATTAATTCATTATGTAATATTGACACATTTATTCTTTCAAAGAAATTGATGTATCTCTTCATTATCAAATTTATGAGCATAAAATTATTCATAATTTTCCATTGTTAATCTCTTAATGACTGTAAGGTCTTTAACAATATCACCTGTTTCACTCCTGATATTTTGTATCTTCTTACCTTGTATCATTGCCAGCCTTGCTGAAGTTTCATCTTCATAGACTATTTGGAGAAACTGTGTTTTCCCAAGCATTACTGAGGCATAAGTGACAATGAAAATTGTACATGTTTATATATATGTATACACTGAATATATATCCACTAAATATTTATATTTATATACTAATAAATATAATAATTTAATGTGGAAATATATATTTATTTATTATGCACATATATATAGTACAATGATAACTACAATTGAATGATTGACATAACTATTACCTCACATAGTTATTATTTTGTAAATTGTGAGAAAATGTAAGATTTATTATTAGTAAATTTCATTTATACAGTATAATATTATTTATTGTAGTGCCATGATACAAGCTATACAGTAGATCTTTTGAATTTATTCATCTGAATAAGTTTGAGATTTTTTATTCTTTGATCATTATCACGCTATTTACCCCCACACTGTAGCTCCTACTTCTGCATTCAAATTTTATATATTACACATCTGTGTGAGGTCATGCAGTGCTTGGCTTTATGCATCTGGTTTATTCACTAAACCTTTCATCTTCCATATCCATCCTTTTCATATGTGTTTTTATTTTTATTTTTGTTTGTTTTTTAAAGAGAGAAGGACAGTGAGAGAGAGAGAGACAGAAAGAATCAATTTTTATTGAGTTTTTCACATGGCTTTCATTCCTCTGACACTTAGTTGCGAATGTGGGTGCTGGGGTTTGAACCCACGTACTTGCGCATGCTGGGCAAGCTCTGTAACCACCAAGCCACCACTTCAGCTCCATCCATCCATGTTTTTGAAGTAATAGGATTTCTTCCTGCATTAAGGCTGAATAATATTCATCATTTGTTTACAAGTATGTGAATGTCACATTTTCTTTTTTTAAGAAAAACCAGGGATAAATCCTATGCTTTCTTTATGACTTATTTTTATTTTTTTATTTGTTTGACAAAGTCTTATATATTGGAGGGAATTGTTGCTACATAATCATTTAGATATGGATATTGACAAAATATGTTAAGGTGGATTCCTAGTCCAGGATCTCCCTCTTTGTCCACTCTCTGCTTCCATTCTTCATCTGCATTACCTCTACTTTATAGATAGAAATAAGCATATATATGTGTATTAATCATGAAACTTCTCAGATTCTCTGCCAGCTTGTGTACAGTTGGGCTTCTCTTGGGAGTAGACAGTTCCCAGTTGCTTTGATAACGCCTGTTATTCCTTTCTTCCCAACCTGCCTCCCTCCCTTCTCCCCCCACTTTCATAAGTATGATTCCCTCTACTTCTGTGAAATTTCACTTATGCTGAGATTATTATTGAAACTTAGCAAACTTTCATCCTGTCTTAGATTTTGCCCTAGCTTCCACATATGAAAGATAGCATTTGGCCCTTGAGTCTCTGAGTTTGGGATATTTCACTCAGCATAATTTTTTCCATCTCCAACCATTTGGCTGCAAACGCCATGATATCGTTCTTTCTAATAGCAAAGCAGAACTCCTTTGTGTGTTTGTGTGTGTGTGTGTGTGTGTGTGTGTGTATATATATATGTATATATATATATATATATTTATATACCACAGTTTTTGAATCCACTCCTCCAGCAAAGGGCATCTGGGTTGTTTCCATAGTTTAGCTATTATAAATTGAGCTATAAGCATTGATGTAGCTGAGTCTCTGTTGAATGCCAATTCTAGCTCTTTTGGGAAAATACCCAGGAGTGGGATAACTGGGCTATAAGGTGGTTCGAACCCTAGTTTTTTGAGGGGTCTCCACAATGCTTTCCAGAATGGCTGTCAAGTTGCAATCCCACCAACAGTGTGATAGTGATCCTTTTTTCCCACAACCCCTCCAGCATCTGTTGCTGAGATTCCTGGGTAATATTATTGTCAACAAAAGACCCCCAAAGAGCCAAAATAATCTTGAGTAGAAAGAGGAAAGCTTGGGGCATCATAGCACCTGATTCCAAAATACACAATGCTACAGCAATCAAGCAGCATGACACAGCATTGAAACAGTACACATACCAAAGGAATAGAATAGAGAGCCTGGATATACACAGTCAATTGAAATTTTACAAAAGTATGAAAAATACACCACATGGAAGGGATAGTTTCTTCAATGAGTGGTGTTGAAAAACAGGCTATGCATATGCAGATAAATGAAATTGGACCCCTATCTCTCCCCAGACATAAAAATCAACTAAAATATGAATTAAAAGCTTAAATATAAGACATAAACTTGTAAAAGCACTCAAATAAAATATAGGGAAAGAGTTGTTGACATTGGTCTGTGTAATGACAACTTTGGATATGACCCTTGAAGCTTAGGTAACAAAACCAAAGAAAAATGTTGTGCATGGTGGAAACAAAGTATAATACATGTGTGTATGGAATGTCATGCAGATTAAATAATTTTATTATAAGTCTTCTAGGAAAGAGTAGTTTCTTTACATTTAATTATTCTTATATTGTTTCACGAATTCATTCTTCACAACTATTTTCTAGCAAAAACAACAAAAAAGTCCTATGTGACTAACAGAAGTTGGTATCAAACAATTGACAAAGTCAGATCATCATAGTTCTTTGACATTGAGGAATTCGTGCTGCTGCCAGTTTCTTGGATCTGAGATTCAAAGGCGGAAATATAAAACTGCTACTGCATTTGACTGGATTACAAAATAAGTAGTCAAGTTAGCCTAGATGTCAGAATGAAACTTTAAAGTTCTGGAAGAGAAAAGGCATTCCTTCAGGGGTTGCTCCCAGGATCTCAGTCTGCAATCTGTCTAGCAAATACAACATAAAGATTCCATGCTTTTCAGTTATTGGGGTATTATAAGGCAAGGTCTAAATTTTGACTACATCCCATACTGCTACCACATTGATAGTGACATGGAAATTGTCATCTGCAGTTTCCTCTTCTGTAAATGAAAATAAAATAATATAACCAGAGTTATTCTAAAGCCAAAGTAAAACAATGTAAACAAAATGCTTTGTCCAAAACTGAATATATGGGAAACTTCCAACAATATCAATTAATATCCTCCTTTCACAATATTATCAAGGCCCTACCTGGAGCCTTGGATTCCTCAACAGAAAGTGGAAACAAAATAAAAGATAAAGCAGTGACACACCTGATTCTATGGGGAAATTCCAAGGTTTCTCAAAAAATAAATTAAATTATTTTAGAGACAAGAGAATACTGCAAAAACCTTCAGTCTTGTGAAATTCATGCTGAGATGAAAATGAGAAATTGCAAACCAGAAGCCCCTGATAGTGACCATTCGTGCAGGGAGTATAATTAGCAGTACAGCTGAGTGTTTACAATGAGAATGTTGGAGCTCAGAAAATGAGAATATCAGATGTTGCATGGCTCCTTTATAGTATCCTGGGGGTGCTTTGGACTTCTGAGGGTGATAAAACTTGAGATAACAACCAACTAGAGCAGCAGCAAAATGGCCAGTACAATTCTAGATGGCCTGCTCCATCCTCCTCTTGGCTCCTGGTGCAACCTTAGGTACCTCGTCAGCTGTACTTCGCTTTTATTTTGATGACATGAAATTGTATTTCAGGTATGACTGCTTCTCATTACCTGCATACCTACTACCGGCTTCTGAGCCACTAATGTCACTCCTGGACCTGAGCCACAGCCTCTTCATTGGTTTATCTGCTCTGACTACGTGCCATTTTCCCAAAGCAGCAAAAGCGGTGCTTTTACATTGGACACAGATCCTGAAATCCCCTTAATGAAAACCTGAGAGTTTTATACCGCATTAAATAAAATGCTTTGCCAAAATATATAAAAATTTACTTAATCGCACTGTCTTTGTCCCTAACCTCACATGTCTAACTTCCCTCTTGTTTGCTGACCATACTTCTCTTCTTAACGTCCCTTACATACAACAATCTTGCTTCAGGTTTTTAGCTGCTAGGCTGCCCAGAACACCAATGTTCAAGGTCCCTCTTCTCCTAATGAATGGGTCTCTTGTGTCAAATATCTGCTTTTCAGAAAGGCCTTTCCAGAAATATAATTAAAAACAGCCCCTTGACCTGAAGAGTTTACCTAGTGGTAGAATGCTTGCCTGGCATGTACGAGGACCTGGGCTCAATCCCCAACACCACATGAACAAGTAGATGAAATGCAAAAGCCAGATTTTTAAAAATAACTCTTCATCTCTTTAAAACACAAAACAAATAACAACAACACTGAACCCTACCTAACCTTTATCAGATTCCATCCACTAGGGCAGCTATAGTTTTCTTCAAAATAAATAAATAAACATATAGATTACATATGTGTTTTATATATTTAGATTCCATAACTGTCCTTTTCCTTATCTATCTCCCTTACTGTATTGTATGGCACATGAGAATAGGACTTCATGTCTCTTATGCACTGCTATAAATCCCAACCTGCAGGGGGCAACAGGCAGAACACTATAGCAGTAATAACCACCTCTCCACTTTATAGTTTTATGTAGTTTTGCTTCCACATTCCCTTTTCTGAAGCAGTTCTGGAACTGGCTTACCTCACAGATTGGTTCTGGATCCACATAGAGCTCTTCGTTAGTTCTGGCCAGGCTACTCTCTAACTGTATGAACTGAAACAAGTTAAACTTACTGACTTTCAGATCTCTCATGGGCAAGTTGAGAAAAATAAAATTTACCTCAAACAGTTGTATCAAACATTGAATTAACTTGACTTTAAAATTTCCAACTCCATCTTGGCTTATTTATTCATTCAAATTGCATTCCGTTCTTCATCACCTTTTACCTCTACACTCAACTTAATCTGCATTTGTTTCCATCCAGGGTCTGCCTTTTCTAGGTCCAGAGACTTTCTGGTGACCTGAGGACACCTATATCCTAGTTGGTGTTCCTGTAACAGCTCCTTTTTCACTCTTGATTATTCTTGGAGAGCCCAGTGAATCATTTTAGGTCCTTTTTGTAAACTGTGTATTTCTACATCTGTTTTCCAACATGGTAGGTACCAACACTGCAAATGATGACTTTGTTTAGTTAATTATAATATTGATGGTTTATTACCATCTCGATCATTTCCTGTTTCAGATAAATGGGTGAAAACCAAAATACATTAAATTTCTTTATCTCAGCAGCTTACAATGTAAGTTGTAATAATTAACACATATGAAAGTAAATCCTCCTAATAAATTTGAAATTAGAGACTAAACAAACTATGTTTTAAATTTAATATACCAACCATTTTAATTTCATGAGTAAATTAAATATACTAAATATAATTTTTATGCTTTGGCTAACAAAATAAACATACGTAAAAGGGAAATTAAGCCAGGCAAAGTGACTCAGGAGTCTATGAAGGAGGATCACAAGTTTAAAGCCAGCCACTGCAGCAACTCAGGCCCTTAGCAACTTAACAAGACCCTGTCTCAAAATACAATATGAAAAAGTACTCAATGGTTAAGCACCCCTGAATTCAATCTCTGGTACCAAAAAATAAATAAATAATAAATAAGTAAAAATTAAAGGGAAATTGAGATGAATTTCTTTCTATTTTTCTACAGTTCTTCAAAAATATAACTTTTTCACAAATTCAAAATTTCTGGAACAATATCTGCTATGGTTTGGATGAAAGGTGTCCACTGCAGTGTGACTCTGCAGGAAGAGTGAGGTGAAAATAATTAGGTGGTGGGGACCGTTTCCACCATGCTGATTGTCAAGGTCCAGGCATGGGGAAGGGCTTGGCAAGGCCACCATTCCAGAAAATTGCCACTGTTATCTCTCCTAGGAATTGGGTGTTTTCTTATAATGATCATGCTTATAACTATGTATTTGCAGATCAAAATTCCAGAAAAATTTGTTATTAATGATAAAGATTGTTGTAAAAGTAATAATAATTCATTAGATCTGCGGAGT
>PVKS010049981.1:0-11740 GCA_004027875.1 Aplodontia rufa
TAAAAGATATTCTCATCTCCATCATAACGTAATCAGTTTTAATGGTCAAGTCTATTCTCTTTCCTGGTCTTTTTTGTTCTACAGTTCTTTTACATTTTGATCTTGTCACACCTATACAGAAATAGAGAACAAATACAGAACTCAAGACTCAAAGTTTGCCTTGATTCAAACTTTTCTAATACAGGTATTTTTTACTCCTTGTTTTACTCTTTGGACAACTGCAGACTCTCATTTTCATTATATCCTGTTTTAATCCATCAAAGTAGTTGAAATTTAGTTTTTTTTCCTACAGAAATATGTCTTCTTTAGTTCTCTCCATCTATTATTTATTCCAATAATCTTTAGCCTGCCTAATCATTTCCTAGTTCCCCTGGAAATATTTTGTCTTTAGACTGAATACTTACAATGTTGTATATGCATAGATAAAGTTCAGAAGTTTGAGGCTATAACCTCCCACATGATCTTTAAATGTATATGGATAGAAATTAATGACTTGAGACCAGAACATGAGACCTTTCTTATGCTATTATGTTTTAAAATCCTTCTTCATTTTACAAAGACATTCAAAATCCAGCTTTAATCTTCTCTCCTACATAATGGCTAAAAAATAATGATTATTCTAAATTAGCTGGTTATAATGCCTATGGGAAGTTATCTGTTCCACATTATTTATCACTGCTCAATATTATTATCTTTCTTCTTTTGTTTGCTTCATTTGCTATCTTAACTCATGTTCAAATTTTTTATGTAAGGAATTGTTCCACATTGGTTTATTAGTCTATACTTCCATGTTGAATATTGTATTCAATACCATACGATTATCTATCATATAAAATTTTATAAGTTAAAGGGAAATTTACATCCATTTTAAGTTACTGAAATTAAATGCACATTAGACATATTTAAGTTGGAATTATAGATATTCATGAGATATTGTCATGTGCCATTCTAACAAGCATAAAAAAGCTGATAATTTGTAGTTTTTAAAGAAATATATTGGACAATTAATAAGCTCCCCAAAACATAAGTCATCCACAATTCCCCCATAGTTTCTTTGTTCCCTAAATGGCGGGCAAATCCAACAGATCAAAAAAACTGAGAGCAAGGAGGAATAGCTGATGTTTTAATATCTCATGTGTTAGCTGACCTCAAGGATTAGAATTCTGCAAGGTCTTAACTACAACCCTCCAACTCTATCTCACAGTCCATTACTAAATTTATGGAAATAATTTACTAAAGGACAAAATAGCTCATTCATATTCATAACCAAGTTACCCAAGTACTTCAAAGAATACAATCCATTATCGGCTTATGATTAGGAGTTCCTGATGCACAGAGTTCTTTCTGTGTATAAATCAGGGGTTCATAAAATTTGAGAAGGGTAGAAAAGAAAATAAATGTGTTCATTAAAAATAAATAAATCGGGGGGCTGGAGTGGTGGCTCAGAAGTTATGGTGTTTGCTCAGCATGTGCAAATACACGGGTTCAAACCCCAGCACCCATGTACACAGCTAAGTGTCAGGGCAATGAAGGCCATGTGAAAAATCTCAATAAAAAATTATATTCTCTGTCTCTCTCTCACTGTCCTTCTCCCTTTAAAAAGAATAACTAAATGAATAAATCAAAGTGAGGAATCCATCTGGTGTCTGAAGTGTATCCTGGACCAATTTGAAAAAAAATTTTTTTTTAAAGAGAGAAAATGGCAATGAGAGAGGAAGAGAGAGAGAAGTAATAAATTTTGTTTAGTTTTTTGTGTGGCTTTCCATTGCATACCTGGTGCTGGGGTTTGAATCCATGTCTTCATATGTGCCAGGCAAACACCGTAACCACTGAGCCACTGTGCCAGCCCTTGAAGAATGTTTTAATGACCTTGAGTATAGTTCAATGGGAATTATCCAAAATGAACTCAAAGAGAAAAACAAGGAGATAATAGAAAAAAGAATATATGGAGTGATAATAACCAGAAATTCAACAATTTCTAAAAGGTGTCAACTTAAAGATTTGGGAGCTCAGTATCCTATAAGATTAAAAACAAAACAGCACAAAGGCGCACAATAGTGAAACAGTTGAAAACCAATACAAAAGTATGTAAAAAGAATAAAAATATAGGGGACCGAATTATAATAATCATGTCATTTCCTGTGGTCATGTACATCTAAAAAGAACCAATAAAAATTAAATAAGTAAATAAACACAAAAATGTTTTAGTAAAGAAGAAAACTGGTTTCTCAATCCAAATATTGGACACCAGAAGAAAATGGGATACTATTTTTTAATTGATGAAAGAAATAACAAAAAAGCTACCTTGAAGCTGTAACAGAGAGATAACCTTCAAAAGTAAAAGCAAATAATTTTCAACTGGCCAAACCCTAAAGAATCATCAGCATAACTAAGTTAAACTAAATGTTAAAAAATTCTGTGATGCCAAAAGGAACTAATAGCTATAAGCCTGAATCTGCATCAAGAAAATAGAATAAAATTTCATTTTTAGAAATCTCTTCTTTTTCTATAATGTTGAATGAATAAACAATTATGGCTAACAGTGAAAATACAAATGGAGTAATATGGTACAGGTTTTTGAAGGAATCTAGTTACAAATATATCTGTTCCTGACCTTTTGGAAATTCACTAAAAGCCAAAAGATCTGGGCTAATTTCCTTAAAATCTTTGTGGTTTTTAGAAGTATATCTTCATGTGTATATGAGTACTTTAATTTCTTATATTCATTTAATTAAGAACCTATTGCATTCACTACTATCACTGTATCTGTTAGATAGTAATATTTGTATAGAAAAAAGCTTCAGAGTAGCAGCTAAGAATGTAATATTATGCCCCAGGGAATACCTAAATATATCAGTTGTTTGACAAGATAAATGAAAATTAAGTTCTACCACCCCCTACCTTTCTTGCAAAGATTTGTTGTATTGAAGACATTTTAATCAAAAGCTCTCTAAATACAGTTGGGGAATAGAGATAAAAAATGTCATTGTCTTATATATCATAAATATGTTAAATAACAATATGATCATTAATTAATGTCATATAATTACACTAAAAAGGATAACTGCCTTTTATGAGTTACATTTGCTCTATATTAAATACTGATACTATTCTTTAACAGTTACTTCGGAACTACAGTGTAGATTTGGATATCTTCTATCTCATCTTGAAAAAAGCATTATTGAAAAATTAGGATAGATTGTCACTATACAAAAATGGATTATCTATCCAGGTAATAGTGTCATTCATCTAGATTTGAGTTCTGCTCAGGTGGTCAGAAAATAAGGACTAAGATTTTTTTCACCATGAGACACAAAACATCAAGATTGAAAGAGGAAAAAATGGCCACTGACTCAGATGCAAATAAAGTTGGATTTTTTTTTAATTTTGTGTTTGTTTTTGACTCAGGATATTTATGTTCTTTAAAAAATAATTTCTTGCTTAGAATAATTGAGATTTGACTATTTTATTGAATATTGCAAATTTCAGGAATTAACATACTATAGAATGCACTGAAATAATGGAATTTTACTAAAAATAGTTGAAATCATACTGAATCATATGCTCTTCCTAGTATGTTTTATTCCTGTTGTGCCCTCATACAAAAAAGTGCCATTTAATAGCTTTGATAGATATGCCCAAATCTGTGCTTACCCAAAAGCTAGTATTAGAAATTACTGCTATCAATAACTATTTGATTAATTTAGATATGATAGGTGGATATATACATATGTGTGTGTGTGTGTGTGTGTGTGTATCAATTAAGATTTAACTTTACAGTTCATGGAGTAGCTACTAGTTCTGAAATTTTAGGAATTAATAAATTGGACTAAAATAATTTTGCTCTCAATATTTTCAGTTAACATAACTGCCGTCCTGAATTTTGCACATAAGAGTCTAATTTATGTGTCATTTCTTTTGTATAGCCACATTCTACTATTTCAGATGTCAATTATTATCACTTCTGCTATCCAAATTTTATAAAATATACCTTGTTAAGTAGAATATTGACCCTCAAAGGTATCTAGACCTAATCCCTAGATAATGTAAATGTTACATTAGAAAGGAGAATTTAAAACTTTAAAAGTTGAAGGAGGCAGAGAGGAGGTGATAGCAATGAGATATGAGAAAGATGATTTTCTGTAGCTGGTCTGGAGGATAAAAGAGTGGGCCAAATAAGTGTAACCTCTGGAAACTGGAATGGGGTAGGCAATGGATTATTTCCTACAGTCCCCAAAGGAAGCACAGCCCTGCTAAGACCTCGGTCTTAGCCTAGCAAAATCCATAAAAAAAATTTGACCCACAAAGCTATAAGTTAATAATTTGTGTTATTTTAGGCAAGTATTTTTCAGTATAGTTAAGGCAACAAGAGAACACTAACAGAACACCTCAACATTCAATTATTAAAATCTGCAATATTTTTTATCATCCCATTGCTTTAGAAAGGCTAATCTCTTTTCTCTGCATATTGCTGTTAGTCTGTGATCAAAAGATTATTGTTGCTTCATCTTCATCTTCCCAGGTGGCTTGTACAGTGCAGGACCTTAGCAGATATTTTTGATGTTGTGTAAAATGTGAACAAGAAATTAGATAGAGCCAACAGTTATGTAGTTTAGAAACAACTTTAATGACATATTTGTCAAGCTATGCCTTAGTTAAAATAAATGAAATCCAAACTGTAAGTCATGATGCTAAATTAGTGCTTTTCCTTTCCTGGGGGATACATGATGCACACACACACACACACACACACACATACATATATATAAACACATATATGTATACCTTATATATATACATACACACATTATACATATACATTATATATATGTTAGTATGAATATATTAAGTTGTATACTATGATATTAAATGAAATGATTTCACTAATGGCATTTTTATTTATACTTCTTTCTATACATCCTTCATAAATAAGAATGCTATTAATTTCGCTGACTTGTTATTAATACTGATATTGTAAATTTGTATACAGCATGAGGAAAAGACATGAGTTAATATTAATCATCATGTAATTTCTTTGTCTATTCAACACCTTCAATTGGTTACTTGGTTTTTTCCAAATATATTTATATAAGCAGAATTATTTCAATTCAATTGATTTTATTCTGCCCCAGAAGTGTTTTTTTTTTGTATAGTTTATACACAACAAGTATTAATTTTTATCGGGATCACGTATCAAAAATCTTTCATAAATTGTTGTTATTCACAAACTACTAAACCAGAAAAATAAAATAACAAGAACCTTACTGGTCTGTATGACCACTGTCTCATTTCATCAGGATTTCTCTCTGCTTCAGTAACTTCCTCCAAATCGTTCTCTTTCAATTCTGTCATCCTCCTGTCTTAGTTCTTTGATGTTTCTACAATAAGATACCATAAATTGTGTGACTTATAACAATGGAGATTTACTTTTTCAGGGTTCTAGAGGCTGGGAATTCCAGATCAAGGTAGCAGAATATGAGTTGAGGACCCACTTCCTAATTCTCAGAGGGCTGTCTTCTTCTGTAATCAAATGTGTGACGAAAACTGAAATCACGGAAGAAGCAAGGATGCTGTATGTGTTCTCTTTCAGAAGAACACTAATCTCATTGATGAGGGCTCCATCCTCATGAACAAATAAACCCCAAAGGCTCAAATATGGGGGATATACTGCCATTCACTTTGAAGCATCTCCATGTACAGTACTCTTTCTTTGACATTTTTAGCATTTTGTATGATTTGTATGATTTTAAGAGCATTTAGAAAATGGCTGAGTGTCGTTATTTCATCACCATCTTTGTTTTTATTTGAACAGAACCATGTCATGATCACATTTACTTTGTCTTTGATGATAATAATTCTATATTTTTCTTTTAAAAGGAGCTCAGTATAACGGTCAAATACATTGCA
The DNA here is from genome assembly GCA_004027875.1 of Aplodontia rufa. NCBI lineage: Eukaryota > Metazoa > Chordata > Mammalia > Rodentia > Aplodontiidae > Aplodontia > Aplodontia rufa. The sequence goes on from PVKS010049981.1 coordinate 5,908, forward strand.
TTACTTTCTATGGTAAGGCAATTTCCTGATATTACACAAGCCTGTGTATACACACAAATATACGCACACACACATACACATTCACTAATAGATTTTGAGGAATGGTTGAGCACATGGAGTTATTGTTAATACACTTATCAAACCAGAGAAGTATAAATTGCTTTGCAACATTATTATCTTTCTTTTTTTATATGAATTATTAAGGCATTACCTTTGTTAACTCTTTCATATAAGATTATAACCACAGTTTAACATAATTCTGAATAAAATTCAGGTTGCTCCATCAAATGTGAATTTGTTTACATGCTAAAACTAGCCATTTTGTTCACTATTCTTTGAGTAACCTAGGAAATTTCACGAAGAAGATAAATATTCACTTTCAACTCTTGGTAAAATATTTATAATAACTTTGTATAAAATATTTATAATACTTTGTTTTTGAATTATTCCAATAGTCAAATCAAATTTATCTCCATTTTCTTAGAAGCTCATAGATTAATTATCTCTGATAACACATAGTGCCTATCCTTGGTAGCTTTATATGCCCCTTTCCATACTTCTCAATTTTAAAGCTTCATTTTTAACATGGAGTTAATAAAGGGAGAATCATAATTATATAACTTCTCCAAATCTATCCTCTGCTTACCGATGACTAAAATCATAGAATTCCTTTTCTGTCATTCACAGTTCTTTAAGAAATGGTTATTTAATTCCAGAATCTACCTAACTTCATGTAATAACTACTAATCTATTCAAATACTTTTTCAATCTCACTTGACTATTCACTGAACCTCTTGGATATGAATTGCTTCCATAAAATTGGCTACTAGCCCTCCCAAAGAAAGTACACTGATATATTCTCTGTTGGCCTGCACTAATTCAGGTTGTTCTACTTGCCCCAGAATCTAAAAAAGAAAGAAAAAAGAAAAAAATTACCACCTAGGTGTCTTCAATGGTGTATGACCCATATAGTCATACTATACTAATCTAATACTGTGTCCTTGCTATTTTGAATTTTGTAATTGAATTTCAAGCCAGTGACTTAGTTTCTTGAATCTGTGTTATAATTTGGTTATGAGATCTACCCTAAAAGCTTCTGAATTAATGTAAACATGTTCTGAGATTAACAACTAGATTATGAGAGATGTAACCTATCATTGTAATCTAGTTGGATTGGACTGACCGGGTTGTAAGTGTAGGCAGGTGCAGCCATGTTAGGAGGTGGGTCACCTAGAGGGTGCCCTGGAAGGGTGAATTTCCCTTGGGTTTCCCCCCCACCCTTCCTGATCTTGCCATGAACTGAGCAATTTTGCTCCACAAGGCTCTACCCTAGAATGTTCTGCCTCATCTTGGACCCAGAGCAATGTAGTCCACATTTTATGAACTGAAACCTATGAATACATGAACTCCAAATAAACTTTTTCTTCTCTGAGTTGAGTTGTTCCTGTTGGATGTTTTGGTCATAGTGATGGAAAAAGCTAACTGAAGCAACATGTTTTTTAAAATTAGAAGTATATAGAGATACAGTTGAGGGGGAAACATTATCAAACCAACAGTAATCGATGTATATATAATTTGTTATCCAGGGGTAATGCCAAAACTTAGATGACCACCTTGGGTTTCACCTGTTGCAGTTTCCCCCAGAAGAACTCATGCGTTAAATGGGTATCTCATGGAAGAATGACTTTGCCTTCTGGGATGGTTCTCCCATATTCCCATTCTCCAGTCTCCTATGAGTTCTTCATACAACCTCCCCCCTCCCCATTCCCCTCCTTACACCTCCAAGTATCCTAGGGAGCCATCCCCCTATTACTCTGAGAATCATGCAATTCGAAGTATTGTTAGGTTAACCGTCTACCCTACTGCTTCCCCATATATTCTAGCATCCACAGATGAGAGAAACCATTCAGTCCTTGAGTCTCTGAGATTGGGATACCTCACTGAGCATAATTCTTTCCATCTCCATCCATTTGGGTTTAAAAGCCATAATATTGTCTTCTCTAATGGCTGAGTAGAAATCCATTCTATATATGTACCAAAGTTTTTGTATCCACTCATCAAGTGAGGGGCATCTGGGTTGGTTCCATAGTCTAGCTCTAGTAAATTGAGCTGCTATAAACATTGAGGAAGCCACAGCACTATAATACGCTGATTCTAAATCTTTTGGGAAAATACCCAGGAGTGGGATAACTGGGTTGTAAGGTGGTTCCATCCTTAATTTTTTGAGAATTCTCCACACTGCTTTCCATAGTGGCTGAACCAGTTTGCAGTCCCACCAGCATAACAGTGTTCCTCTTTTCCCACAGCCCCTCCAGTATCTGTTCTTGTTTATATTCTTAATTTTTGCCACTGTAACAGGAGTGAGGTGGTATCTCATTGAAGTTTTGATTTGCATTTCCCTTATAGCTAAAGATGTAGAGCATTTTCTCATATATTTATGGGCTTGTGGACTTCCACTGGAGAGAAGTTCCTTTTGAGTTCTTTAGCCCATTTATTGATTGGATTATTTGTGAGTTTGGACTTTAGTTTCTTTAGTTCCCTGTATATTCTGGATGTTAGCCCGCTGTCCGAGGTGTAGCAGGCAAAGATTTTCTCACGTTCTGTAGGTTCTCTCTTGATGCTCTTGACTAGATCTTTGGCTGTGCAGAAACTTTTTAGTTTAATTGCATCCCATTCATTTATTCTTGATTTTACAGCATGAACCATGGGAATTTTGTTAAGGAAGTAGCTGCTGACTCCTATATGCTGTAGTGATGACCCTACTTCTTTTTCTAGTAAGTTTAAAGTTGTTGGCTTAATGTCCAGGTCTTTGATCCATTTTGACTTAATTTTTGTGCGGGGCGAAAGATAAGGATCCAACTTCAGTTGTCTGTATATGGCTGTCCAGTTTGTCCAACACCATTTGTTGTTCAGTGGAAATGCTATCTTTCTTCCACACTATACTTTTGCCCCCTTTATCAAATATCAAATAGTTAAGGATATGGAGGTTTGTCTCAGGATCTTCTATTCGGTTCCACTGGTCTTCGGTTCTGTTTTGATACCAATACCATGCTGTTTTTGCTACTACAGCTCTGTAGTATAATTTCAGGTCAGGGATTGAGATACCCCTTACTTCTTTCTTTCTATCAAGTAATGTTTTGGCTAGTCTGGGTCTCCTGTTGTTCCATATGAACTTCAGAATTGCTTTTTCTATATCTGTGAAGAATGCCATAAGTATCTTGATGGGGATTGCATTGAATCTGTATAGGGCTTTGGATAGAATGGCCATCTTTATTATATTGATTCTGCCTAACCATGAGCATGGTATGTTTTTCCATCTACTCAGGTCTTCTGTAATTTCCTTTTTTAGGGTTTGATATTTTTTTTGTAGAGGTCCTTAACATTCTTTGTAAGGTTAATGCCCAAGTATTTCATGTTTTTGGAAGTGATGGCGAATGGGAAAGATTTCCTGATTTCTTCTTCTGTGGATTTGTTGCTGGAGTAAGGAAACACTAGTGGTTTGCTGGAGTTGATCTTATACCCAGCTACTTTGCTAAAATCACCTATAAGTTCTAGGAATTTTCTGGTGCGGGCCGACGTTATTGGGTCTTCTAGGTATAAAATCTTATCGTCTGCAAATAGAGATAACTTCCGCTTCTCCTATACAAATACCTTTGATTTCCTTGTCTTGCCTGATAGCTCAGGCAAGGGTTTCAAGGACTATATTGAACAAGAGTAGGGAGAGCGTACAGCCTTGTCTAGTACCTGAATTCAGTGGAAATGCTTTCAGTTTTTCTCCATTGAGAGTAATGTTGGCTATGGGTCTGTCGTAAATGGATCTGACATAGTTAAAGTATTTTCCCTTCATCACTATCTTTCCAAAGTTTTGAGCATGAAGTGGTGTTGAATTTTATCAAAAGCCTTCTCTGCATCAATTGGGATGATTATATGATTTTTGTTTTTAATTCTGTTTATGTGGTGAATTACATTTATTGATTTGCATATATTGAACCAGCATTGTTTTCCTGGAATGAAGCCCACTTGATCATAATGAACTATCTTTTTAATGTGCTTTTTTATCTGATTAGCTAAAATTTTATTAAGGATTTTTGCATCAATGTTCATCAGGGAAATTGGTCTATAGCTTTCTTTCCTTGATGTGTCTTTGTTGGGCTTTGGAATCAGTGTAATATTTGCTTCATAAAAAGTGAGAGTGTTCCCACTCTACCAATTTCCTGGAAGAGCTTGTAGAGAATCGGTGTTAGTTAATCTGTGAAGGATTGGTAGAATTCTGCCGTATATCCATCCGGACCTGGGCTTTTCTTTTTTGGGAGAGGTTTGATTGCTGCTTCAATTTCACTTTCTGTGATAGGTAGGTTGAGGTTTTCAAAGTCCTCTATGTTACAGAGGGGATGTCGTGTGTGTCCAAGAACCTGTCCATATCCTCCAGGTTATCAAATTTGGCAGAGTGTAAGTTTTCAAAATAGGTTCTGATAATCTTTATCTTGGATGAATCTGTGTTGATATCCCCATTTTTGTCTCTGATTTTGTTGATTTGCTTCATTTCATTTTTCCTTTTGGTGAGTTTGACAAGGGGTCCGTCGATTATGTTAACTCTTTCAAAGAACCAACTCTTAGATTTGTTAATAGAGCGAATAGTTTTTTTGTTCTCAATTTCGTTGATTTCAGCTCTGATTTCGGTAATTTCCTGTCTTCTGTTAGATTTAAGGTTGGACTGTTCCTCCTTTTGTAGTCAAGGCTATTAAACAGATCTCTTTCTATATTTTTGATGTATGCACTCTGTGCTATAAATTTACCTCTTAAGAAAGCCTTCATACTGTCCCAGAGGTTTTGGTATGTTTTTTCTTCTTTCTCGTTCAATTCCAAAAACTTCTTAATCTCTGCTCTCATTTCCTCTTTTACCCATCCTTCATTTAAGAGGTAATTAGTCATTTTCCTAGTATTTGAGTAGTTTCTATTGTTTCTCTTGTTGTTGATTGCTAAGATCATAGCATTATGATCTGAGAGAATACATGAGATTATATCCACTTTTTTATATTTGCTGAGATTATCCTGGTGAACTAGGATGTGGTCTATTTTAGAGAAGGATCCATGCACCGCTGAGAAGGTAAATTCAGCTGTCTAAGAATGGAATATTCTGTAAATGTCTGTTAAGCCCAATTGATTAATAGAGTAGTTCAGATTGGAGACATCTTTATTGATTTTTTGTTTTGATGATCTGTCTAGAGTTGATAGTGGTGTGTTGAAGTCCCCCATGATTATTGTATTGAGATCAATGAGGGGATTAATTTCCTTAAGTATTTTTTCCATATATTTGGGGGGGGTTGTAATTGGGGGCATAAATATTGATTATCGTTATATCTTCTTGGTGAACTGTCCCTTTTAGTATGATAAAGTGACCCTCTTTGTCCTTTCTGACTACTTTTAGTTGGAAATTAATTTTCAGAAATTAGAATCGCTACACCAGCTTGCTTTTTTGGGGCACAGGCCTGGTACACATTTTGCCATCGTTTCACTTTCAGCCTGTGTCTAGTTTTGAGTGTCAAATGTATCTCTTGCAGGCAACGTATTATTGGATTTTGTGTTTTGATCCAAAGTCTGTGTCTTTTATTTGGGGCATTGAGACCATTTACATTCAAGGATAGAATAGATATGGGAGGCTGATTCACAGACTTTGTATCTATTACGGAGTTTTGAGTCATCTTGAAAGTTAGTTTTTGTATAATATGATTATTGACTTGCCCTTGTTTAAGGATTTAGCATATCATTGGCATTATCTTTTGAACGGAGAACATCATTGAGAATACTCTGTAGAGCAGGATTTCTGTTCATG
>PVKS010049982.1:0-11736 GCA_004027875.1 Aplodontia rufa
ATATAGGACCAAGAAAGAGAGGCAATGTTGGGTGATGCAAGGACCCCCCCCTCTCCCAAGATGGTGCTTAAGGGCCTTCTCTTCTGGATCCTAACCTTCCCGTGGGTGCAAACATGCACCCAATAGTGTCCCTTCACACCCATCTCCGTGGCCACCAGCCAATCAGTACCTGCCCTCTGTCCTAGGCCACCTAACCCCCATGGACCACCCCCCATCCAGCCCTATAAAAGTGCTTGCAGCTTCTCAAGCTCTCTCTCTCTCTGCTGCTCGCCCACCTGCTCTCCCACCTGCAATAAAATCTCCGATGGCTAGCCAGTGTCCGCTTCGGTTTTGATCCTTTCAGGCAAGGGATCTGGGGAACAGGAAGAGGTAGGTAAGGGGCTGCATGAGAGTGGTAATTGACCAAATTGTATTGCTGTATTGTTTGCATCTATGAATATGTAACCACAAATCCCATCATTATGTACAACTATAATGCACCAATATAAAAATAAGAAAAAATAATGTTTTAACATTAAAAAAAAAGAATAAGGGTAAGAGAATTATAAAGATGGTAGGTTATAACTCTAGAGAAGATAGGGATCAAAGGAAATTTTTTGAACTATGTTAAAGCTATGTATGCTAAACCCTGGGCTAGTATAACACTAAATAGAGAAAAGCTGAAAGCATTTCCAATAAAGTTGATAAGGCAAGGCTGTCCGCTCTCACCTCTTTTATTCAATATTGTTCTTGAGACCCTAGTAGGAGCAATAAGGCAAGAGAAAGAAATCAAAGAGATATTAATAGGAAGAGAGGAAGTCAAGCTCTCCCTTATTGCTGATGACATGATCCTATATCTGCAAGATCCAAAAAACCCCACCAGTAAACTGCTGGAATTTATAAACAGATTTAGCAAAGAGGCAGGATACAAGATCAACACCCATAAACCAATAGCTTTCCTATACATGGATGAAGAAATTAGGAAATCAGTCCCATTCACAATATCCTTGAAAAGAATAAAATACTCGGGAATTAACCTAACAAGAGAAGTCAAAGATCTCTACAACGAAAATTATTGGACACTGAAGAATGAAATCCAAAATGACCTAAGAAGATGGAAGGATGTTCCATGCTCTAGGTTAGGCAGAATTAATAAAATAAAAATGGCCATTCTACCAAAAGCAGTATATAGATTCAATGCAATCCCTATTAAGATACCAATGTCATTTTTTTCAGATACAGAAAAAGCAATTCTCAAATTCATTTGGAACAATAAGAATTCCAGAATAGCTAAAATATTAATAAGCAAGAAAGACGAAATTGGAGGTTTCGCTATACCAGATCTAAAACCATACTATAGAGCTGTAGTAACAAAAACAGCATGGTACTGGTATCAAGATAGGAAAGAAGACCAATGGAATAGAATAGAAGACCCTGAAACAAATGCACAAATCTTTAAACATCTGATTTTTGACAAAGGGGGACAAAATATTACATGGAGGAGAACAGCCTATTCAACAAATGGTGCTGGACAAGCTGGTTAGCCACTTGCAGAAAGTTGAAATTAGACCCTTATCTTTCACCTTGCAGGACAATCAAATCAAAATAGATTAAGGATGTAGGAATTAAACCAACTACCTTGCAACTGATGGAAGACAAATTGGGTCCAACACTTCAGCATTTGGGAGTAGGCAAAGACTTTCTCAACATGTCTCCTAAAGTAAAGGAAGTAAAGTAAAAATTAGTGAATGGGATGCCATAAAGCTAAAAAGCTTTTGCATTGCCAAGGAAATAGTCAAATTAATCAAGAGATTTCCTACAGAATTGGAGATAATCATGAACTGTGAGTCTTCTGACAGGGGTCTCATATCCAGAATCTACAAAATCCTCAAAAATCTCACCTTCAAAAATATAAACAACCCAATCAGTAAATGGGCCAAAGAGTTAAATAGAAACTTCTCAACAGAGGACATTGATCAAGCCAATGAATACATGGCTTGATCACTAGTAATCAGAGAAATGCAAATGAAAACAACTTTAAGATTTTACCTCACACCAGTGAGACTGGCAAAAATGAAGAAAATAAACAATAATAGATTATGTGGGGCTGTGGAGAGATAGGTACACTAGCACACTATTGGTGGAACTGCAGACTGGTACAGCCCCTCTGGAAAGCAGTGTGGAGAATCCTCAAAAAACTAGGGATAAACTACCATATGATCCAGCTGTTTTGCAGGGGATTTAGAATCAGCACATTACATTGACACAGCAAAATTTATGTTCATAGCAGCTCAATTTACAATAGCTAAATTATGGAATCAACACAGATGCCCCTCACTGGATGAATGGATCCAAAAATTGTGGTATATATACCATGGAGTTCTACTCAGCAATTAGAAACAATGACATTGCAGCCTTTGAAGGAAAATGGATGGCTATGGAAGAAATCATGCTGAGTGAAATCAGCTTAACCCAGAGAACCAAGGGTCAAATGTCTCCACTCATCTGTGGAGTTTGGAGCTAGACCCTGGCCATTGAGAAAGGTGGTCAACTCTCATGTATTAAACCCTGATAACGCATAGTGACATATAACCTAAGGTATTTGTAGAGATGTATTGGGAAGGAGGGGAGAGGGGGGAGGGGGAAGGGATAAGGGTGGGTAACTGGGGGGAGGGTTTCCAGGGGGTAAATCTAATTTTGAGAATATAAATATATTATATTGTTTTATTGGATAAGGTTTGATTGTTCAACAAATAAATTTCTTAATTAAAAAAAAGATGGTGGGTTACCTCATGGACATTATGCGTCTGACCAAAGACAGGAAATATTTAGAAAGACTTTGCATGTGTACTGAATGTGTACAGATTTTTTTCTTGTCATTCTTCCCTAAGCTCCAGAGTATAATAACTATTTACACAGCATTTACTTTGCAATAGGTATCCTAAGTCACCTGGAGATTATTTTAAATATGTGGGAGGTTGTGCAGAGGTTCTTTGCAAATACTGTGAAATTTTATATGAGGCCCAGATATTTATTATCTGAGGACGTGGGGTATCCTTGAACCAAGCCCTACAGTTGACACGCACGTTCACTGCCCCCCTCCCTTGGACACACTGTGACAATCTCCAATCAGGCCTTCCCTTCCCAATCCTGCCTTTCCCTCTTTTTTCACCTGTGAAAGATGCAACTTCAGCTGAAGCTTCCCTCACTGCCCTGATCCCGCTCATATTCTTTCTTCAGAAAGTCAAGGTCTACATTGAAATCTCTAGTATGCTTCCAGAGGAACCACCCAACACATGTCCTTACCAATCATGTTGTTCAATGCAGATTCAGAGTGTCTACAGTGAGCCTGTGGATTCTCCACTTCCAATTCGCTCTTGGGTGTCCTGTAGCTGTGGGTCCCCAGGTCCCATCCTGAGTAATGAGAGACTCACTTGGCACCCATTTCCACAAGTCTTATGTGTTTACTTCCAATCAGAATCTAGGCAATAAGGAGAAAAGATTTATTTCTTACATGTATTTCTCCCCAAGTATTTCCCATGAAAGAGTAAACAGAAGGAAGTTGAAGGTAGGTTCAAAATATCTTGTGGACGATAAATTCTGTATTTTAGAGTTAGAATAGCTCAGAAAATAAATCAGCATCCCCTATTGAGTGGCGGTGTTGACCACAGCATCAACTGAGGCCTGTGCTGAGGCTGTGGTGATGGCAGGAGCTGGCAAGCATCTTCCCCAGCCCTGGAAACTTCTAGTTTCAGCCACCATCAAAGCCAGACAGGGTGAAGGATTGTGTGTTAGTCACTTTTCATTACTATGAGAAAACAATTGAGATAATCATCTCACCACTTCAGAGCTCTCAGGGCGTGGTCTCTGGGCCCCACTACTGGGTAGGTGGAGTGACCCAGCATCATGGCATGAGAATCTTCCAGAAGAGCTACTCACCTCACTGCAGCTAGGAAGTAAAACAGACAGACAAAAAGTGACAGGGACCAAGGATTCCCCCACAAGGACTCAACCCTAGTGACCCAACTTCCTCAGGCTAGACCCCCATGTCCTAAAGGCTCTACCACCTCCCAACTACTCCACAGGCTGGGTCCTCAGTACATGGGACCTTGTGGGACCTTTGTCCAAAGCACAGCCCTGGGGTGTGATGGGGCCAGAACCCGGAGCCTTTCTACTCCTCTTCCTCCCTCTAGGACAGAACTTGGAAAACTTTGTGCACAAAGGGCCAAAAAACTCATTTTTCAGGTTTAGAGGGTCAAGAGGTCTCTGCACCAATTTTTAAACATTGCTGCTGTGAGAAAGCATCTAGAGAGAGGAAGTAAATTGTCTGAGGCTGGGCTCCAATAGAGCTCAAGTTCCAAACCAAAGCGTGGGCCTGAGGGCCATGACTGCCAGCTGCTGCTCTGGAACAGTGTGTGAGGGGAGGCAAACAGGGAACAGGTGTCTGAAGGGCTCTCTGAGAAGGGTGCATGGAGGAGGTGGCCTTTTCCACTAGGCACATGAAAACACCGACTGTGTGCCACCAGTCCCGCTGCCCATGGTAAGCTGCTAGAGCTGTGGGTGGGATTTGAATCCAGGTCTATGCAGTCAGCAGCCTCATTCTTCTCACAACTCGGGTTCCTTGCTGCTGTGTGGCAGCTGGGCCTTCAGCTCTGCATGTCCACCATGCCCAGGTCAGCTCACACCACCCCGCCCTGCAGGGCTGCAACCTGTTCCCAAGAGCACGCACTGCGGGCCGTGCCCCTTCCCCAGTCCTTCCGCCCAGGAGGAGGCCAAGTGTAGCTGTGGGCGTCCTGAATTTTCTACAGCAGGCCTGCTCCTGAGCCAGGGGGACACCAACAGAAAAATCCAATCACAAGTTCAACAGTCTTTAGAGAGCAGCTGGAAAGTTAGGTTAAGTGGAGCCAGAAATGCTATTATATGCAGCGCAGTGCTGGGGCTGCCCTGGTCTATGTGCACAGGACCCGCATGGGCTGTGAGGGGAGAAGGAGTGACAGGACAGGGGTTAGAGTCCCCGGTCATACTGAGCAGACTTTGCAAACATGTCTTGCGGCCCTGCGACTTTCACTGGCGTACACTTTCTTTGCCCTCTTCTATTCTTTAAGCTACCAATTCAGGGAAAGTGAGTTTTAAGACTGAAAAATAGGTACTGGATGGTGCCTCAGGGGTTACTGTGCTTTCTCGGCATGCATGAGTATGTGGGTTCCAACCCCAGCACCACGTATACAGCTAAGTGTCAGAGCAACGAAAGCCATGTGAAAAACTCAATAAAAATTGATTCTCTCTGGGGTTTTTTTTTTTTTTCTCTCTCTCTCACTGCCCTTCTCTCTGTTTAAAGAAAAAGACTGAAAAATATTTTAAAATCTCCACAAAACTGTCTTGACCTAAAAATCAGGAGAAAGGGGATAAAACAGCCTGGGGTGGGTAAGCAGTCAGAGCTACTTTGTGTGACTAGGGGTTCACAGGTCACTCAGTGAGAAGATGTGGACCTGGCCTGTTCTGCTCAGTAATTAACCTTAATCCTCTCAGCCCCTTGGAGAAACCCCTAGATGTCATCTTGTGAGGAAATCTTGGGATTCCAGCGGAAGGACAGTGGCCTTATGGGCCAAGATCATTCATCCACTGAATGCAGAACAGGCCACACACATTTTAAAAGTATCACATCATTTAACTTTCATAAAAGCCTCTTGGAGGTATGTTCTATGATTACTGCTGTTTTGATACAGGAAAGAGGCACAGGATGGTCAAACGCCTTGCTGAAGCTACTGACCCAGTGAACACACCAGCTGGATTTGAACCCAGGCCTTGCTGATCCCGGGCCTGTGTGTTTAACCACACACTGTACTTCCTCGTCCTCAGAGCAACAGCAGTGTTCTCCTGGAATGGCTTTAAGCCACATGATTTCAATCACTTTTATTGTTTATTTTTAGCTGTAGTAAAATAACATAAAATTTTCCATTTCAATCATTTTAAGTGCACAGTTTAAAGTCATTAAACAAATCCACAATGTTGTACAATGATCACCACCATCATTGTCTCCAGGGCTTTTTTATTCTGCAAATGTGAAATTCCAAGCTCATTTATTAGCTCCGTACCCCCAGCACCTGGCAACCACGATGCCACCTTCCTCCTCTGTGGTTCTGACTCCACCAGCTACCTCCGTGCTGTGGCAGGGGACAGAGTGCCCTTCCTGTGAAGGATTCATAATCCCACATGGGGAGGTCCTGTTTTGCTTGCCCACAGCAGGGCTGAGAGGCATTCGGTTTGCTCCTCCTGAGTTGCAGAGGTTAGAATCATGCTGCTATGAACTACAACCAATTTTAAAATTTGATTTTGGTTGTGCCTCTAGAAGGGTTGCCTGTGCTGAATTCTGATGTGGTCCGGAATGTTCTGTGTCCTGCTGCTGGTAGTAGTTATAGGAATCTGTGCATGGGACCAGCTGAGTAGACACCCACACCTGAATTCACACAGAGAAACTATGTAAAAATTGGTGAATACTTAATGCGACCCACAGTCTTGTTAATTGTATTGTAGCATCCCCTATATGGGTGTCATTTTGTTGGACATCAGGAGAGGCTCTCACCAGAAAAATCTTCCAAGATTTCCTAAATTATCAAAGACCACTCATTGCTACGTTTGGAGAAAATTCCAAAGAAAATTTTTGTTCATCAGAAAAGTGATCCAGTGTCAGTAATGGCAATGAGGGTTGATGTTAGCATGTTGCATTTTGGATTTTATTTCTGCAGCTGGGAGGTTTATCATTTGCTAATGTATTGAATACCCAGAATTCAGTGGCACAAAGACCGAGTTGTAGATGTTGCATTGCCCTTTCTTGATAAGGAGGTCCCGCGTCACACACAGAGTCAGCCAGCCTGATCAAGCGTGTTCACCTAGCGGCAAGCCTCTGTCCCTTCACCCACAGTGACACAGACTTAAAAGGAGCACAGGGTGGAGCATGGGTAGTGCTGGTGTGGCCTGGTAATGGGGACGTCATATCCTGAGGTCTCAGCTTGACGATGTCAACAGGTACCTGTGCTGAGATTATCAAGGATCAAATTGTCAAAATGCCTGAATGTCTGATAAAAAAGAGGTGTAGTCCAACATTGGGATTTGTCTTCCCCAAGGCACACAGCCATTAAATAGAGAGAAAATGCTGAATAACTTTGCAGTGGGCTCCACCAGAAAGGATGTATGTGTCTGCAAATTCTTCCCATGGACTCGGGGTAGGGAATTACAAGTCTTGATATATTTCAAAAGCTAGAAGCATGAGTTCCGAGTATCATGACTAAAATGTGTCTTATCTTTCTAGAAAAATACTTGCTCTTGGAATTGCTGGAATGCTTACAACTTAACACAGCCATAGTTCATGTCGCTGGGTCTGGTCTCACCGTACATCATGATGTGGCAAAGCATGCACCCACTGTCAGTGTAAATTGGATTGAAACATCATATTGATTTAAAATATCTCAGAAGACCCATGAGGACTATAAAGGCACTCTGACAGAGCCCCCGGGAAACAGGAGTGCTTCCTGCACGGGAGACACTGCCTCGCGGGCCCCAAGCCCCCGCCAAGGAAGAAAATGAGCATTCGGCTGCTTCTACCTCAGTGTTCCCCACCTCCTCGTCAGACAGAGATCATTCTCTCTGCTTTCCCCTGAAGTAACGGAGGCTCAGAGGGTCAGTTAGCTGACGGCTGCAAACCAGGAAACCAAACAGCTGGCCTTGCCTCACCTCTTATTCTAAGTTCAGTCCTCCTTCCTGCGCGCTGTGAGGAATGACCTGTCCCTTGGCTCTTCAGGATGAGCGATCAAGTCAGAGATTAGAAAAGCTTTGCTTCATTACAGTTTTCTGTGTGAAGAGGAAAACTCTGTCAAATTATAGCCTTGAGAGTAAATGAACTGACTCTGTTCTCTCTGGCCAGGTCGGGTGAAACTGCTTCTGTGGCATTGTTTGTAACCTTGACAACTCCCAGCTTTGGCGAAGTCTGTATGGCATAAACTAACCAATCCATTACTGCCATGTTGGGGGGCTGTACTGTCCCCCCGGGGAGCCGATCAGGAGGAGGGTGAGTGCCGACGGCTGTCCGGGGACCCCTTCCCTCCCAGTCGGGGAAAGGAGGCAACCACAGGCAGCTGATGGCAGCTCAGAATCCTTTTATTCTTAAGGCATATGGGTTTTTATAGAGGAGGAGGGGAGACAGCCAAGGAATCAATAATCCTTCTAAGGGAGTTGCCAGGTGTTATGTAGATTTCAGTACAGACAAAAAAACTAGGGTACAGACAAAAACTAGGGAGTAACCTGTCCTTAAGACATTTTAACCCACCCTAATCTTTAACAAAGCGTGACGTAGCAGCCCTTTCAGAAGGAGCTTATGCAAATAGTCATAAGATCACACTAGGGTGGCTGATGAAATGGAGGTGAAGGTCAGACCCCAATAATTGTCACAAGGTCACTCTAGGGCAGCTGACGAAATAGAATGGTCAGACTCCAACACTGCCACCCAGCCTGGCCCACTTGCCCCCCACATGTAACCTACAATCCTAAACAGTCTTACAAAACCCAGAGGTGTCCCATTGTTCAGTTGTTCATTATTCGTGGCCCAGATCTTTTGAGTGCTAATGCAGCTATGGCAGGGACCCTGTCCACCATGCTGATGGACAAGGTCCAAGCATGGGGAAGGGCTTAGAAGGCCACCATTCCAGGAAATTGCTGCTGTTATTGCTCCTACGAATTGGATGTTTTCTTATAACGATTAAAATTCCAGAAAAAATTTGTTATTGATGATAAAGATTGTTGTAAAAGTAATACTTCATTAGGTCTGTGGAGACTGAGGGAAGATGAGAATTGCCTTAAAAAATGTATTATTACCACACTAAAAAAGCCCAGATAATCAGAAATCCAACTTTGAAAAGTTCTTGAGAAAATCACATTTACAGGAACTACTCTCACCCATGTTGAATACATCTAGTCCTATTATGTTTTACCAATTAAACAACCAAAGACATAATAGGAGATTTGTTGTTCCCACAGTACAGGGACCACCGTATTTAGCCTATAATATTGGAGGACATTTGTGGTATCCACTTAGAGGAACCAAAATAAATAATTATTAAGATCCTCCACCCACGGACTCACCATTGCTTTTTATAGAAATATACAATGAAAATGGAGAATGCTAATATTAATGGCAAATGGACTAATGTCCAGTGCTTGCCCTTTCCTCAGAGACTTGGACTTCAGGGGCTACCTTGGTGATGTGGGACAAAGGAACAAAGAAACAGCATACGTAAACAGTTACACAAACATTATCTAAAAATCAAGTGTCTACATTGCATACTGTATGAGTGATTAAGGAACATGTTTTTCTACTTCTCAGTTTGCCTTTGTTTTTAAATAGTTTAAGTTTCTACTTCTTAGATCATAGTAAGGACACATAACTGTTTTTGTAAGGTTACTAATAGTAAGGTGACAACAACATAATTTTAGTTAATTTAGAACTATAATGCAATGCTAATTGCTTGCTTGAAAAAGGCCACTAAAGCTGGACAATACTGTATTACCAAAAGCAAGAAAAAAATTTCCTAGTAAAGTGCTTGTGCAAAAACTTCTGCGTAAATATAGAAAGCCGACCTTAGTGTACCATTTAAGTGTAACACGTAGAGGGTGTCATGTCTCAGAAAAAGACATTTAGGGAAAAAGAAAAAGAAACATTGTGGTTAATGTGTCAAGGAAGTATGTTGTATTGATGGCTAATGACAGGGATTACCGAGAAATTTTAAAAAAAGTCAAATGTAAGGGAAACAGTTAATGAGAGTATTGTTTTGCTATCTATAAAAATACATCACAATATAGAACAGATGGTGTTTTGCTCAAGCAGGGAACTGTGTCTGCTTGCAACTTGTCCCGGAGGTTCAAGATATTCTTCCGAGCCGACTCCACTCATCCTTTGGGACCGAAGAGTTCTGCTGGGGCTGGCTCCTGGCAGGAGCCTCTGTTGACAGGGTGTTATTTGGTAGCCTGAGGTCATTACTGTCTCATAACAGGGATGTGCTAACACCCACCGCACAGTCCACTACCCTGAACTCTGTAAGCAGCAGCAGACCCCTGAGCAGATCCCACATGGGGACAGAGACCTCTGTGCAAACTGTACTGCAGGTAGGGACTTAGTTGTCTGTCTCACTGGTCAGCAGTATTCAGCCAGGGCCATGGCCACACCCAGGGGACATTGGGTCTCTCTAGAGACATTTTTGATTGTCAAAAACTGGAAGGGACAATGTAGCTACTAGTAGGTAGAGACTGGGGATGCTACTAAACATATCATCACCCATCGGGAAGCCACTTACCACAAAGGAGCATCTGGTTTATAATTTTGTTTTTTAAAAGGGAGGACAGTGTGAGAGAGAGAGAGAGAGAGAGAGAGAGAATCCATTTTTATTGAGTTTTTCACATGGCTTTCACGGCTCTGACACAGTTGTGTACGTGGGTGTTGGGTTTTAACTCGTGGACTTTCGCATGCCAGGCAAGCGCTGTAACCGCCAAACCACTTCTCTAGCCCCTGATTTATAATGTTAACCATGTGGAGGTTCAGGAACCCTGATCTAGATTATTAATTACACAGGAGAGCTCTAGGCCTTTTCTAGTTTATTATTTTGTCCCCAGTGCTTCAAGGACACATGCAGCATATTCTTAGGAGAAACTTAAAGTCTGGATGAAGAGGATTGAGCATTTGGATCTGATTATTGTGCAACTGTCTGTCATAGAGTCTTACCATCCTTCCCAAAATTTTCCAGTTCAAACCCAGTTGTTGATGTCCAGCCAGATTCCTCTTCTTGAATATCAAGAATGAATATCAGCCATGGTTCCTCCTAAGCAGCAGTCCTCAACTGAAAAAGTAGTCTTCCTCCTTCTGTATCCCAAGCAAGCGCAGTTTGCATGTTGACCGCATGCACGCATGTTGACCACATGCACGCATGCACACACATGCACACACATGCAGGCACAAATGAACCTGCAGGGACACTGGTGACCTGGGAAGGTCTCATGCTCAGCTTCAAGGAAATCAGATCCCATCCATTCCAGAGTGATCTCTGCAACGCTTCACTTGCCCTTCCAAGATGCCATCAGAGAGATCACAAGCTCCACTGAGACACAGTGTCGTGCAAAACCAGCCCTCTGCCCTCTTCTCCCAGCCTGAAAAGGCCATCCTCTCCCCAGGCATTCTGAGCCCACCCCAGGCAGTCACCTCCTACTGATGCTTTGAGGAGCAAAGGTCAGAGGAGAGACTCCTGACAGCCATTTGCATTTTTTGCTCAGCTGACCAAGCTTCATGCTGCACTGGAAGATTCCCGCAGAGGTCTAGCTGGCATGTGGTCTAGCCTGCCACAGTCACAGGCCCTGGCCTTGAGGGAGCAGAGCAGGCTTGCTGGTATCCTCCACAGGGTCGCACTTTCTTCCTTTCTGGGGATGGAAAGTGCTTGTGTCAACCATGCCTTTTGCTGTTGGTAAACTATTTTTTTGACATTGGGGCTTTGATGACCCTGAAGGGTATGCCCTCCTAGGGACAGTTAATTCCTGAAGATAGTCAAGCACCTCCCCAGCGTGTTCATCCTGTGTGAATGAACCAGTCCAGTTCCCACACCGCAAGCACCTCCCTATTGGGCTCCCACCTTCCTAAGACCACAATCTGCCATCCCTAATCATCCAAGTGAAGGTACCCCCAAACCAGGGGTGGCCCTTGGCCCACAGGGCTCACTGAAA
>PVKS010049983.1:0-11741 GCA_004027875.1 Aplodontia rufa
TTACCTCCCAACATTTTTTGATCACTCTTAAAATCTACTGTCTTAGAGATTTTCAAGTATGCAATGCAATGCTATTAGCTATAGTCTCCTTGTTATACAATCAGTCTCTTGAACTTATTCCTCTGGTCTAATTATGATTTTTTTATCCTTTGACCAACATCTCTCCAATTTTTCCAGTCCCCAGTAACAACCAGTCTACTTTCAGCTTCTTGAGTTATATTTTATTAGATTCTACATATAAGATCATTTGATACTTGTCTTTCTGTCCTGGTTTATATCACTTAGCATAAAGTCCTCCAGGTTCTTCCATATTGTCACAAATACATGCTTTCCTTCTTTTCTAAAGCTACATGGTATCTGCACCACATTCTCTATATCTACTCACCCACTGTTAGACACTAATTTTGATTCCATAACTTGGCTATTATTAATGGTACAGCAATAAACATGGGAGTGCAGGTCTCTGATTTCACTTCTTTTGAATATATACTTGGTAGCAGGATTGCTGGATCATATGATAGTTCTATTTTTAATTTTTTAGAAAATCTCCATAGCATTTTCTACAATGACTTCACTAATGTACATTCTTGCTAACAACGTACAAAGATTCTCTTCTCCACACCCTTGTCAAAGACTGCTATCTTTCATCCTTTATATAGTAGCCCTTCTAACAGGTGTAAAGTGATATCTCCTTTTGACTTCAATTTGCATTTCCCTGATAATTATTGCTATTGAGCTCTTTTCCAGGAAAAAAAATAAAGACTATTTGTATGCCTTCTTTTGAGAAATGTCCATTCAAGTTCTTTGCCATTTTAAAATCGGGTCATCTATTTTCTTGCTAGTAAATTGTTTAAGTTTCTTATGTGTTTTGGATATTTTAAAGACAACTATTCAACTTTTTCAGGTTTATTTCCTCAAATTGTTAAGTACAGTGATCAATTTGCAATCTAAAAATCTACCTTCAATCCCTGATAGAAAAGTCACTGCCACCTGAGCCTCAGTTTTCTCTCCTGTAACATAGAAGTGATAACAACTATCCTATTCAATTAATCTTCTCTCCCCCTCCAGCTCACTCTCTAAATTATTCACAACTATAATAAATTTAACCATATGTCTAACTTTTCAAAAATGTACTCCACAAGAAAACAGACTCTATAAAGAAAAGAAAAAGGAAGTCTGAAAAACAGTGTTTTATATTCCCATCACAAGATGTCACATGCATGTTAGTTATTAAAGGTTCTCGGAAATCCTTTAATAAATACACTTTATTAAGAAACCATTTTTTGGGCTGGAGTGGTGTCTCAGTGGTTATAGCACTTGCCCAGCATGTGCGCATACACGGATTCAAACTCCAGCACCCACGTACACAAGCGTCAGAGCAATGAAAACCATGTGAAGAACACAATAAAATTGATTCTCTCTATCTCTCTCTCTCACACCGTACTTCTCTCTTTAAAAAAAAAAAAAAAGGAAAGAAAGCATTTTTCAAATTTATTTGATTTCTATGGAACTCTTTGTTCTCAAGAAGACACTGTCATATACAGAATGCATCCATGAAATCAATGCATACACCACCACCCACCTGATGACCCCTTCTGAGACTGCAGACGCAGTGCCCAGGAATTTAAAAAATAAATGACTTTTAAAAAATGTTCTAATGCCAGCCTGACAACCAAACTTATAAAGAGACAACAAATGACTCCACCACAAATATTATTAAACCTATTGTCAATTTGAACAAAACCTTTGTTCAGTCCAACAACTCCAGAATAAGTCACCTGAATAGTTTGCTAATTACTAATTTAAAAATTTCCAATCTAACATTTTTAAGATTTTCAGAAAAGAAAAGTCCTAAGTGATCATTACCACAAGTTTTAGATCATTACAAAAGTAAAAAAGGGGGTGCTGGAGTGGTTGCTTAGCATTTATGGCACTTCCCTGGCATGCACAAGGACAAGAGTTTGAAACCCAGCACCATGTACACAACAAAGTGTCAGAGCATTGAAAGCCACATGAAAAACTAAATAAAATTGATTCTCTCTTTCTCTCTCTCTCACTGTCCCTCTCTCTCTCTTTAAAAAAAAAAAAAAGTAAAGCAATCTCTAAAATTAAAAAAATGAAACAAATGTACCTAATTGCACATCTAGTTGAATTTAAAACACCACATTTTGACTATAAATCTCAGTATAAGGACAAAAAGAAGCACAAAGAAATCTTAAAAGAGTATTTTGGGATCGATGTTAGTCACTCGAAATAATAGCATTAATTATAAAAAATCATTTATATGGAATGTCTCTTGATACCAAAAAAGGAGATACTAGTATAAAATATTTTATCATTCCTTGTAAATAATCTATTTAGAGGGCTAGAGAGGTAGCTCAGCAGTAGAGCACTTGCCTAGCATATGCAAGGACCAGGGTTCAAACCCCAGCACCACAAACACAACTGTCAGAAAAAGAAAAAAAAGATGAAAAAATAAATAAAATTCTCTCTCTCTTCCCCTCTCCCCTGCGCCTCTCTCTCACACACACACACTAAAAAAGAAAAATTTATTTAGATTATAATTTTTCAAAATAAAGTTTGGTATTTTGAATAATGTTACACATAATGCATTACGAACACTATTTTCTGTCCCTGTTATCAGAAGCAAGGGCTCCCTTATAGCTAAAAAATAAATAATCCAAATGCATCTATGCGTAACACATAGATCTGTTCAAATCTTTACATTATGTTAAAATCATGCCAAACATTGGTTTGAAAATATTAGGGTTACATAAAGATATACAAAGAGGAGGGGATGGAAAGGGAAAAATCTGGGGAACAATACTGACCAAATTATATTGTTGTACTGTGTGCATACATGAATAGGTAACAACAAACCCCACTGTTATGTACAGTTATAATGGAGCAATTAAAATATGGGAAAAATGAAAAATAATCAATTACCTTTTTTTGTGGATTTTTTTTTAAAGAGAGAGGGACAGTGAGAGAGACTGAGAAAGAGAGAAACAACTTTATTGAGTTTTTCACATGGCCCTCGTTGCTCCAACACTCAGTTGTGTAAGTGGTGCTGGGGTTTGAACCCGCGTCCTCGTGCTTCCTAGTCAAGCGCTGAAATCGCTGAGCCACCACTCCAGCCCATCAATTTTTTTTAAAAAAAGAGCATCTCTCTTTTTTCAACCCTCCTTTCATTCATTAAATGAGTATTGATTGCCTTTGGTTCCTCTCTCATGGTAGGTAATTGAAAAACTGACAGCTCACCTGGAAGGACTCCACCATTGGATGGAACACAAACTTGGCAGATTTAGTAGGACAAAGACACAGCCACCATGCATGTTCAGCCAACCTGGATCTCCTCAGATATTATAACTTAAACCACATCCTCTGCTTCTTAACCCAGTTTGAAGACTAAATTCTATAAAATAAATCTAAATTCTGTCAGATGAAAGTAAATGTTTAAAATTGTTCCGAATCCAAGTGTATTATTCGTTATAAAAGTGAACTCCCTTTGTGATTAGGCACAAGTGAAATGGGAATCACACAAATTGTGATTTTGATCATAATAAAACACCTCAGGCAATTTTGTCTGTGCAAGAAATTCTCAAATTAAATGACACAATTTACCTAATCACTATCATGACTTTTAAGAGCTGATTTCATATGGTGCCACCTTCCTTCTCCCATTACCACCTCCCCACCAACACTTGTAGGAGCATAGCATGAAAAGTACATTCTTGTGCCTTTCATCGTCCCTAATTTAAATAAAAAAAAAAAACTTTGAAAATGTTCCACAAGGGCTTAGGACTCGCAAGCTGCAATTGGAGACAGAAAAGAAGCATGAAATGCGCCCTGCCCTCAAGTGTCTCATTGACAGAGACACAACCAGAGAAAAACCTGACGCAGAACTCTGTAACCTCAAGTGTTTTCAGAGTTGAACCTTAATTAACACACAGAATCAATAAGAGTCAGGTGCTATGCAAGATGCCTTACCTGTGGCTGTGTCATTAATCCTCACACAATGGGGGGGGTGTGATTTCTCCCAGTTTAGAGTTGATGAAGTTGTACATCAAGATTAAATAACTTTCCCAAGTCCCACAACTAGAAAGAATCACAGTTGGGATTTGAATTCAGAACTACCATGACTCCAAAACATTCCCACTAGGCTGCTGTCTCTGTTCAGTTTACAAATAGCTTTCTTAGAAGGGAGAGAGCCTCATGGGAGCAGGAAGGAGGAGCATAAAGAAAACTGCAGGGAGAGCAAGTTTGTAATGCTTTCAAGTTGGAGGAAAACAGTTTTCTCACACAAACTGGTTTGCTTTTTGTGAACGGCACAAGGAAAATGAGCAAGCAAGCTTTTACTCTTCACCCAGCCTGCTCTGCTATTAATTGGCTGTTACCACCTTGACCTTACAAGTGAAAGACTCCATTGATCAGCTGGAACTTCAAAAGGGCTGCTGCTGACTAGAGCCATTCATCCATCCCTTCTAGCAGCAGCTGCCTCCACGCTGAACAAGACATTGCTGTCACGGGTCTACATATTACACAAGGCATATTAGCACCTTTGAAAGTAAAACAAATTCCCATCCACATGTCAGACCAGTACATTTTACGTAAATGTTTTCTAACACATACAACCCACTGTAATTTAAAATCACATTACATTAAAATTATCATAACAGATAATTTATAAAATAAGTTTACCCTCCATAAGACAGTCAAAAATATGCACATACATGTATATTTCATGCATCATTCTAAGCACCAAGTCTTTATCATAGAAAGTATTTTCAGACAGTATTGAAAATCTTGGCTCCAATGTTTTAAGCACACTGCAATGGTACCATGTAATAAGCACAGTGCTCTGGTACACTAGTAAGAGTAAACGAAAGTTACCACCAACATTGTGACCACCCTCGTTGTCTTTTTTGTTTTTTTAAGAGAGAGAGGGAGAGACAGTTACTTTTTTTCATCTGTTTTTTTTTCCTTTATTTATTTGTGTATGCAGTGCTGGGTATCGAACCTGGGTCCTCACACATGCCAGGCAAGCATTCTACCAAGGAGCTACCTCTCCAGCCCCACCCTAACTGTCTTGCACACATGTAAGTACACTTTGATTCACTGGCTAATTCAGAACCCTCTATCTCCCCATGAGACTATGGACAAAGTTAGTCATCATTTGTGTTATTAGTATTTAAAGCAGACCCTGGCTCACTTAATAAATATCCATTAAACAAATAAATTGCTTCCACACCATGAAACACAGTCAATATAGTTTATTCAGTGATTAGCTTAACAGCTATTAAATGGTCAATAATCATAACCAACAAAATTTTCTACAAACCAACTAAATTTAGGGCAAATAACCTGCATTCTGAACTTTTCAAGTGACTATTTCAAATTGTGAAGAATTTGTGAAAAATTAAGCTTTATGTGATAATGTAGTATTTTTTTACACTTTTTAATATTTACTCTTGTAAACGTATAACCCAATGATACCTTGTGCTCTGCTCTTGGTGTAACCTGAAGTTTCTCTATGCACTCCCTAAAATAAAAATAGACAAATAGATAGAGACAGATAGACAAGAGCAGTAATATGACCAGCATTCAGCTATAATCTCCCCAAGGTTTCAGATATGATGAAATAAAAGGAAAACAGTCCCTTTTTGGTAGGATAAGAATTGGAGAGTTTCTTCATTTTATTTTCTTTTCAATCTTCAAACACGTAAGGGCTAAGGGTAAAGCCGACAATAAGTTCTGAAACATTAAGACAAATTAACTTAGACACTGTGCCGAGAAAACAATAAGGATAACTAACTTCACTGGCTACAGCTATACAAAACTGCATGAGGTGTGAAACTAACCATATATTTTTAGAATAGATGAAATAAAAAGGAAAGCAGATTGCACAGATAGAATAGCCTTGTACATCTCCCAAAGATCAAGAACCTTAAAACAACTACCACTGTTGTCCCAGGTATTAAGTGAATTATTTACAAAGACTAATCTATGTGTACCTTTGAACTGAGCCACGAATCATTCATTTAAAACAAATTAAGTACTTGGGGGAAATGGAAGTATTATTTATGGTCACAAACAAATGCTATCACACAGTCTCTATTAAAAATCTACTACCGAGGACCTCACCAGACCCAACTCACTCAGTCACAGTGTGCAGATCCAGGATTCAGGTTCCGGGCTTTCAGGACACCCACACCCAGAACCCTGCCAGAGCAACAACCCTGTCTGTTCCACTTCTACAATCCAGTAGGCTGCCCCACACCCCCAAGAGGTTCCAGATTAACTCCCTAGAGGCTAAATCCATAAGGGAAATGCAATTCAAAAATTATCAAAAAAGAGGAATCAAAATAGAAAAGGTTCATCTCACAACACTCCAACCAAGGAACACATGGATAGGGAGTGGGATGAAAACCTAGAAATAATTATCAACAATCTGATTACCAAAAGGAACAATGAACTAAAAGATTTAATGAGGTGATTAAGGAAGAAAACTCAAGAGATGAAAAACTCTATTATCAAGGAAATAGACATACTGAAAAAGGAAGTAACAGAGCTAAAATCTTCAGTCAATCACATTAGAACAACAATGGAAGAATTTAATAATAGACTAACCTGTATAGAAAACAGAACCTCAGCTCTGGAAGAAAGAAACTCCAACAATGAAGATGGGCTGAGAAAACCTGAGCACATGGATTATAAAAAGAAAAAAAAAACTCACAGAACAAGAATAGAATTATCAAAATGTCTGGGAGAAATCAGAAGAAACAATCTAAGAGTAATCAGGATACAGGAAGAAATCAAAACACAAACAAATGGTATAAAGAACATTCTCAGGCTGGAGTGGTGGCTCAGTGGTTATAGCACTTGCCTGGCTTGCAAGTACATGAGTTCAAACCCAGCCCATGTACACAATAAAGTCTCAGAGCAACAAAAGTCACACAAAAAATTAAAAATAAAATTGATTGATTCTCTCTTTCTCTCTTGCTGTCCCTCTCTCTTAAAAACAAAAACAAAAACAAAAAAACATTCTCAAGAAAAAAAAGGAAAATTTCCCATATCAGAGAAAAGTCAGAAATGCTCATCCAGGAAACATACAGGTCATCCAATAGGATTAATCAAATTAGAAGTTCACTGAGATACATCATATTCAAAATGTATAAGAGTGAAATCAAGGAAAGAATATGAAAAGTAGCAAGAGAGAAATGCCAAAATCACATTCCGAATTTAACCAGTAAGGATAACCTCTGACTTTTCATGTCAGACTCTGGAACCAAGATGATCCTGGAAAGAGATCTTTCAATCTCTGAATGACCACAACATGCAGCTAAGAATATTATATCCAGCAAAACTCAGCTTCAAATTTGATGGGGAAATAAAACATTTCATGATAAGATCAAACTGGCAGCATTCATGAACAGAAAACCAGCATTACAAAGAATCCTCAAAGATAAACTCTAAATATAAGAACAAGCAAACAATGCTCAAAATGTACAACCAGAGGAAATTCAATAAGGGTACATGCTACTAATAGACAACCAAGACAGCACAGACCTACTAATTAAATATGATGATTATGAATCACAACTTGATTATCTTAACACTGAATGTGAATGGCCTCAATGCACCTGTCAAAAGACACAGACTGGGCGCTAGAGCGGTGGCTCAGCGGTTTCGGCACTTGCCTGGCAAGCATGAGAACCCGGGTTCAGACCCCAGCACCACGTACACAACTGAGTGTTGGAGCAACCAAGGCCATGTGAAAAACTAAATAAAGTTGTTTCTCTCTTTCTGTCTCTCTCACTGTCCCTCTCTCTTAAAAAAAAAAAAGACACAGATTAGTGGATTGGATCGAAAAACAAAATCCAAAAATATGCTTCTTATAGGAGACCCACCTTAGAGCCAATGACACCCACAGATTGAGAGTGAAAGGATGGAAAAAAATCTACCAGGTGTACAGCCCAAGAAAGCAAGCTGGAGTTCCAACGCTTACATCAGACAAAGTAGATTTCAAATATAAATTAGTTGGAAGAGATAAAGAAGGCCACTATAGCCTAGTAAAGGGAACACTACAACAGGAAGATATAACCCTAGTAAACTGATATTCTCCAAATGCCAAAACTCTCAAATCTGTGGAAATATTACTCCATGACATAAAACCACTTGTGGACCTCAACACAATAATACTCTATCACCAATAGCCAGATCATCAAAGCAGAAAACAAAGAGATCTCCAGTCCAACCAACTCCATAAATCAAATGGACTTAACAGATATCTATAGAATATTCCTCCCAAAATTGCCTGAGTATACCTTCTTCTCAGCAGCACATGGCTCCTTCTGCAAAATAGATCATATTCTAGTTTACAAAGGAAATCTCAGCAAGTATTAAAAAGTAGATATTATTCTGTGTATCCTATCAGACCATGATGCCATGAACCTAGCAATTAATGACAAAAATCATAACAGAAAGTACACATATACATGAAGATTGAATAACACCCTATTGAATGAAGAATGGATTCAAGAAGACATGAGAGCAGAAATCAAGAAATTTGTGGAAGATAATAAGAATGAAGACACAACATATCCAAACCTCTGGGACAGCATGAAAGCATTCTTAAGCAGAAAACTTATAGAACTGAGTGCCTACATTAAAAGTTGGGAGAGATCTTGAATAAATAATCTATGCTCCACCTCAAATCCCTAAAAAAGGAAGAACAATCTAATCCCAAAGCCAGCAGAAGACAAGAAATAATCAAGATCAGAAATGAAATCAATGAAATTGAGACCAAAAGAAAAAATACAATAAAAATAATAGCTGAAACAAAGAGCCAGTTCTTTGAAAAAATAAATAAAATTGACAGACCCCTAACCAATCTCACTAAAAGAAAAGGAAATGAAGCAAATCAACAAAATCACCAATGAAAAGGGAGCGAACACCACTAAACCTACAGAAATCCAATAAATTATCAGAACATAGTTTGAAAAACTATACTCCTCTAAATTAGATAATCTGGAAAACATGAACAAATTTCTAGACACATACAACATTTAGACTTTGTCAGTCACACTGGCAAAAATGAAGAATACAAAAAGTAACAAATGCTAGATGTGTTGTGGGGAGATAGAAACACTAACACACTGTTGGTGGAACTGCAGACTGGTATTAGCTGCTCTGGAAGGCAGTGTCAAGACTCCTACAAAAATTAGGGTTGGATCCACCATATGAACAAGTTATCCCTCTTCTGGGTATTTTCCCAGAGGAATTAGAATCAGCACATTACAGTAACACAGCAAAATCTATGTTCATAGCAGCTCAATTTATAATAGCTAAATTATGGAACCAACCCAGATGTCCCTCACTGGATGAATGGAGCCAAAAGCTCTGGTGTGTGTGTGTGTGTGTGTGTGTGTGTGTATACATATATATATATATATAATTTGATCAAGACCATTTCAATAGTAAATGGATAAATTTGTGCTTGAACTCAAGCAGCCTAACACATGAGCCTAAGCTCTTCACTAATAAACTATAGTTATACCCTAAGAATTTCCATCCCTTTGAAACAGGTGTCACTTTTCTTTCAAACCCAATTTTTCTACCTAAGGTAGGAGAATCATTAAGCCAGAGTATGTTCTCATGGGTATGTCCCACCAGTTCCCTGTAAGAGACTGTGCTGCTCTCTTTGAAATAAAAGTCTACTCTGTTAACCAACTGTCATGTGAAATCTGCCCTGAGATTCTTCCTACAAATGTGGCTCTACCTACATTCTTTTGCTGGGTTCTCCTTAGGAGTTGTGACTCACAGATGAAGAAGAATTAGAGGCAAAACTTTGACAATGAAGAAAGCAAAGTTCACTGCTTCACAGGCTCACATGTTAAACTGGCCACAAATAACATTAAGATCTTAAAAGAGGTAAGAACTAATTGGGCCAAAAAGTAATCATGCCATTCCCAATTCCCACAGTAGTCATAAATGAAGAGAGAAAAGTTTAATTCATACATAAAATATTGTTTTAATTTGCTTCAACTATACAAAATGGCACTCTAAGCTCACTTCAGTAATTAATTTCCCAACTGTGCTGGTTCACTGTTTTTTAATAATGACACATCAGACACATGTTCTTACAGCGTCCTTGCCTATTCATTTATGATTGGCCTAATCACCAACCATGTTTGCCTAAAATTCAGACCGCCTATGGAATGCTTGCTCAGATTTTTCGTACAAGTAAAAATTAAAAGACTTTCAGTTGAGCTGTGATTGAAAGAAACAGCAAACCAATTTCCACTATAATACTAACCAGCATGGTAGATAGATATGATTAGAGTATGGGAGTAAGATTTACATAAAAGCAAATCCCAAAAGTCAATTAAGGGGATTCAGCTGGAAACAAAGGAAACTATTAACGGAAGAGTAGCAGTCCTACTAAGGTGCTCACATTTAAAGGGTGGTGATGATAGTCTCATTTAGTCTCAGCATTTACTATCACAGACTGATCCTTAATACCATATACATGTAAGACCAGGATTGATGCCAGAAAGATGTTGGAATGGGAGACCAGACTTCCCTTCCCCAACAGGCACAAGGATTTAAAAATGGCAAAGAGACCACATACATCCATGAGAAATCCAGAAAATAGTTAATAGAATCCAACATTACAGCCAAGCACAAAGCCAACCATGGCAAAGCCCAGAAGAAATATTCACATTGCAAATCTGGTAGAGAATATTTTTTTAAAAACACTAAAAGTACTCATAACTCTATGTCAATACACATGCAACATAAAAAGAGGTACTTGTGTCACCAATAACATAAAGTAAGAGGGGGCAGAGATGTAAAAGAACAGTTTTATGTGATATTGTACTAACAACTTTAAGATTGATTGTTATAACTTTAAGATGTTAATGAAAGTAAAATGGTAACCACAAAAAAAAAACCAATGGAACATAAAGGAAGACAGAGAAGATGGACAGAAAAAGAATTATAAGGCAAAAAGGAAAATTAAAATGGAACTAGTAAATTCTTCCAAAATGACAGTTACCTTAAATGTAAATGGATTAAATGTACCAGTTAAAAGACTTAGACTGATTGAAAGGATTTAAAAAACCTAAGGTCTAACTATGTGTCATCTATAAGAGACTCACTTTATATCTAAGGACACTGCAGGACAAGTCCCCAGGTGGCATTGCTGAACCCAGATCTCCCCCTACGTTTTTACTGTGGTTCCTGAAAGTAAGTGTAGAATGTGCTAGGAATGCAACATCCTGAAATATGAGAAATTATCTGGCCTGTTCCTGTCCCTCCTGGAACAAGGTATCCTGCAATACTTTAACATTCAAGGAATCAACCTAACAAGGGAAATCAAAGATCTCTTCAATGAAAACTTTCAAACATTGAAGAACGAAATCCAAGATGACCTAAGAAGATGGAAAGATATCCCATGCTCTTGGATAGGCAGAATTAATATAATAAAAATGGCCATTCTACCAAAAGCTTTACATAGATTTAGTGCTATCCCTATAAGGATACCTATGTCGTTCTTTAAAGACATAGAAAAAGCAATTCTCAAATTCATTTGGAACAACAAGAAACCAAGAATTGCCAAAGCACTACTAAGCAAGAAAGATGAAACAGGCGGTTTTGCCATTCCAGATCTAAAACTATACTATAGAGCCATAGTAACAAAGACAGCATGGTACTGGTATCAAGACAGGGAAGAAGAC
>PVKS010049984.1:0-11753 GCA_004027875.1 Aplodontia rufa
TCGAATGAGAGCGGTCTGGTTCCTGCCGGCCAGGACCGGACAAGGAAACAGGTGGATTCGTAATATCAGATCTAAAACTATACTATAGAGCTGTGGTAACAAAAAGAGCATGGTACTGGTATCAAAGCAGGAATGAAACCAGTGGAATAAAAGATACTGAGACAAACCCACAAATCTTTAAACATCTGATCTTTGAAAGAGGAGGTCAAAATACAACATGAAGGAAAAACAGCCTGTTCAACAAATGGTGCTGGACAAACTGGACAGCCACTTGCAGGAAGTTGAAAACAGATCCTATCTCTCACCTTGCACAAAACCAAATCAAAATGGATCAAGGAATTAAACCAGATACCATACAACTGGTAAAAGAAAAATTAGAAGCAACACTCCAGGGTTGGAGCAGTGGCTCAGTAATTACGGCGTTTGTCAGGCATGTGCAAGTACATGAGTTCAAACCCCAGCGGCACATACTCAACGAAGTCTTGGAGCAACAAAGGCCATGTGAAAAACTAAATAAAATTGATTCTCTCTCTCTCTGTCACTGTCCGTCAAGAAGAAAGGAGGAGGAGGAGGAGAGAAGCAGCAAAGACTTTCTCAAGGAGGAGAAGGAGAAGAGGAGAAGAAGCAAAGACTTTCTCAACTTGCTCAGCCAAGAAATTGGTCAAAATTGTCAAGAGACAACCTACAGAATGGGAGATAATCATGCCCTGTGATTCCTCCAACAGGGGACCAATATCCAAAATTTACAAAGAACTCAAAAAACTTAGTACCAAAAACACAAACAATACAATCAATAAATGGGGCAGAGAACTAAATAGAAACCTCTCAACAGAGGAAATCAAGCAAGTCAATGACTACATGAGAAAGTGCTCTAAATCACTAGCAAACAGAGAAATGCAAATCAAAACTACATTAAAACTTCACCTCACTCCAGTCAGACTGACAAAGATGAAGAATACATATAGTAACAAATGCTGAGGTGGGTGGGGCTGGAGCAGAGGCTCATAGGTTATGGTGCTTGCCTGGCATCCACAAGGATACAGATTCAAACCCCAGCACCATGTACACAACAAAGTGTCAGAGCAACAATAGCCACTTGATTCTCTCTCTCTCTCTCTCTCTTTCTCTCTTAAAAAAAAATGCTGGAGGGGTTTTGTGGGGAGATGGGAACATGTGGAGACTCCAAAAAATTAAGGATGGATCCAACATATGATTCAGCATGCTCTTCTGGGTATTTTCCCAGAGGATGTAGAATCAGCACATTACAGTGACACAGCAAAATCTATGTTCGTAGCAGCTCAATTTACAATAGCTAAATTATGGAACCAACCCAGATGCCCCTCACTGGATGAATGGATCCAAAAACTGTGTGTGTGTGTATAAACACACACACACACACACACACACACACACAGAATTTTACTCATCAATTAGAAACAACAATAATGTGGCCTTTGAAGGTAAATGGATGGCAATG
The DNA here is from genome assembly GCA_004027875.1 of Aplodontia rufa. Lineage (NCBI taxonomy): Eukaryota > Metazoa > Chordata > Mammalia > Rodentia > Aplodontiidae > Aplodontia > Aplodontia rufa. Next base: position 1,478 of record PVKS010049984.1, read on the forward strand.
GAAGAAATCCTGCTGAGCAAAGTTAGACAAACCTAGAAACTCAAGGGTCGAATGTTTTCACTCATTTGTGGAGGCTGGAGCTAAATCCAGGCTTGGGTGAAAGGTTGTCAAACTCATGTATTAGACCCAGCAAAAGTGTAGCAACACATAATCTAGAGGAACCATAGATATGTGGGGGAGGGGAAGGAGAAAAGGGGGGACAGGGGAGGCAGGATAGGGAAGGATCTAGGGAGACAAGCAACAATGTAATACACTCTTAACCCCCGTGAGAATCCAAATAATACTTATGCAATCATTTAATTCTGGGAAATTCACAATCTAAACATTTATATTGCTTGTAGGGATGAAGTATAGAAGAATCAAAAGATTGGGGAGTGGGCAATGTAGGGGTAATTCTGGTTTAAGAACAAATGCATATCATATTGTTACTTTATATGCATTTATGATTGTACAATAACTCAACTCCTTAATAAAAAAAAAAAAGATATTGGTTTCTCTCACTTCCTCTCCTAAGGACAGGATGATTTAGTGTGGTGTATTCCTCACTAGTAGTCCTAAGGTAGATTTGGGTGAAAATCTAATTCATATCTAATTTTCCTAAGTCTCATTTTAATTAGATGGAAATGAAGTCTTAAATATAGTGATTTTTTTGAAGAGAGAGAGGAAAGAATTAACTTTGTTTTTTCATCTGGCCTTTGTTTCTTCAACACTTAGTTGTGTGTGTGGTGCTGGGTTTGAACCCAGGTCCTTGTGCATGCTGAGTAAGCTCTCCAACTGCCGAGCCACTGCTCCAGCCCCAATAGTGATTTTTTTGTTTGTTTAAGAGAGAGAGATTCAATTTCTTTTTTTCATCTGGATTTTGGTTTTCCTCCACTTAGTTGTATATGTGGTGCTGGAGATCAAACCCAGGTCCTCACACATAGTAGACAAGCACTGTACCACTGAGCCACCTCTCCAGCCCAGTTGGGTGATTTTAATATAAGATTGCCATATTTTCTTTTTCTTCTTCTTTTTTTTCAGGGCTGAGGACCTATGATTGCCATATTTTAACATGTAGCAAAATTCTTTAAGAAAAAAATATTTCCAGCCTCAGAAGGTGAAGGGCTGGGGATATAGCCCCATGGTAGAGCATTTGCCTAGCATGTATGAGGCACTAGGTTCAATCCCAAGCAGTGTAGGAAAAAAGAAAAGAAAGAAAGAAAAGCAAAGAAAACTCAGAAGGTAAAGTGTTCAGCTTGGTCTTTTTATCCAATAATTTAATACAAATAGGACATGGTGGAGCATGCCGGTAATCCCAGCTACTCAGGAAGCTGAGGCAGGAGAATTGCCTCAAATAAGCCAGCCTCAACAATTTAACAAGATCATGTCTCAAAATAAAAAATAAAAAGGGCTGGGATGTGGCTCAGTGGTAGAGCACCCCTGGGTTCAATCCCTAGTACTTCAAAACCAACCAACCAAAAGAAAACCAGTAATTTGTTATAACATGAATGCTGCATTTCATATTGTTAGATCAACCAAGGATAAAAATACGATCCAAATGTCAGATAATAAGTGTTGCTGTAAATGTGGAAATGAGAATCCTCATACATTACTGCTGGGAATGTAAAATGGTATAGCCACTTTGGAGAACTCGGTAATTTAGTGAGACCCTGTCTCAGAATTTAAAATAAATAAATAAAATAAGAGCTGGGGATACGGCTCAGTAGTAGAATGCCCCTGAGTTAAATTTCCAGTACTGTGGCAGGGTGGGGTTGGAGGAAAAAAAAATTGGCTGAAAATGACATGAGTATCAAAATAATTTCCTCTGATTTTAACATTTTATAATGTTTTGTTTAGATTCCCATACTCCTTTTCTACTGTTCTAGGAAAAAGATTTATCTCCTACAGCCTCTTCATTCTTTAGAACAAACATTAGAATCAGCCTGCCAGGGAGGAATACACAGTTCTTTGTTAGAGAACTGAATCTCAGTTCCAGCTGTGCTGCTTAAAAACTGTGGAACTGCTGGATATGGTGGCACATGTTTGTAGTCACAACTACTCAGGAGGTTGAGACAGGAGTTCAAGGCCAGGCTGGGGAACATAAGAGCGAGAACTTGTATCAAAGCAAATGACCAAAGAAAAACGAAAACACTGGTAATTACAGAGCACTTACCTAACCTCTCTGGGCATAAATTGTCTATTAAAACCTCAGCTGCCACACAAGGTTATTCTTAGGGTTAAAAAAATAACATATAAAGGCTTAATATAGAACTTGGCACAGAGCAAGCCATCAAATATTTGTCAAATAACAAGATTAATTTTGTCAGTTAAAAAATTTCTTTATGTCAATGGCATTAAATCTAAATTATACTGGGCATGGTAGTGCATTCTTGTAAACCCAGCAACTCAGGAGGTTGAGGCAGGAAGATCACAATTTTGAGGCTAGTCTCAGCAACTTAGTGAAGTCCTATGCCATTCAGCCAGACCCTTCCTCAAAATAAAAAAATAAAAAGGACTGGAGATATAGCTCAGTTGTAAAGTGCCCCTGATTTCAATCTCCAGTAATAACATAGTAGGAAATTAAAATGTAATTTAATAGGAAAAACCTGACACAGAAGTAATCATTCATTATTTACATACCATCAATAAAGATATCATTTAAGGGGCTGGAGCAGTGGCTCAATAGTTATAGTGCTTACCTGGCATGCCCAAGAACACAGATTCTAAACCCCAGCACCACGTATACTACTAAAGCATTGGTGCAACAAAAGCCACATGAAAAACTAAATAAAATTGATTTGTTTTTTTCTCTCTGTCAGTCTTTCAAAAAAAGGAAAAGATGGTGCTGGAACAGTGGCTTGGTGGTCACGGCACTTGCTCAGCATGCGTGAGTACGTTGTTCAAACCCCAACACCATGTACACAACTAAGTGTAAATAAAAATTGATTCTCTCTCTCTTAAAAAAAAAAAAAAAAAAGAAGAAAAGGAAGAAGTTATTTAAGTCAGCAGTGGTGGCATGCTTGCAATCCCAGCAATTCAGAAGGCTGAGGCAAGAGAATCACAAGTTTGAGAGCAGCCTCAGCAAATTAGAAAGACTCTGTCTCAAAATAAAAAGGGTTCAGTTCAGTACGTAGCTCAGTGGTAGAGTGCCCCTGGGTTCAATCCCCATTACAAAAAGAAAAACTTCACCAGGACAAATCAACAAACAGGGGAAATTCGTACCTTTACATTGTTCTATTGTTTTATGACTGGAATTTTTAAAAAGGCTAGAGCTGATTTCTGTCACTGCTCCACAAGTACTTAAAGACAATTACAGTTCCAGAAAACATGGAAAACCTTTATTCTCCTGGAAGATTTGCAACACACGTTATCCTTTAAAGTAGTTGTAGTGGTTAATATGGCTCCACTTGGGAGTCAAATGAGCTGGGGAAGGTGCATAGTGGCAGAGTGCTCCTTGGCACTCATGAGGCCCTAGGTTCAGCCGTCAGTACCACCCCCCACACACACACACATGCAAGTCAAACGAACCAGAGAAGACTTCCCACAGTTCACAAGATCCAAGTCTTAATCTTCAGATGTGCTGCTATTGTAGGTACTAAGAGCTAGCTGTAGCTCAGGGTAGAACACATGCTTATAAAGGCCTTGGGTTCAACCCGCCGGCTGCTAAGCCAAAACCAAACACTACAGTAACAAACATAAATTACGTAGGTATAATCTTACCAAAATGTTACATACGTATGGCAAATCCTAATTATTCACAAACTCCATAAGTCATCAACTTGCTTAACTTATTTGTAACCCCAAAATCAATGCTTGTGATGCTTTCTGCCATACAGAGGCACTTGTGGAGCAGCAAAACCTGTCATCTGCTTGCATCTTCCCAGAGGAGGTTGACTTCTTTTCAGCTCTCATGCTGCAAACAAATGTCCTTTATGGTCTATTTAGAACCAGTTTGTGTGTGTGTGCGGGTTGTTTTTTTGTTGTTTTTTGGCAGTTTTGTTGTCTAAAATGGCCTCCAGGGGTTCTATCTGGTGTTCCTTAGTTGAAGAAGGCTGTGATGTGCCCTTCAGATAGAATAAGTGTATGAGATAAGTTTCATTCAGGCATGAGTCAGTGAACGCAATGTTCATGAGTCATCAGTGCATATTATAAAACATGTCTTCCGACAGAAACACACAAAAAACAAAGTCAGGAAAATGTGACCAGAGGCTTGCAGGAATCTAACCTTTGGTTCAGTATTCACGAGGATTTTATAGCATGTTACCTATGGTGACTACCAAGAGTCAACTGCATTTGACAACTAGTAGATCCAGTCTCATTATATACTAATCTTCCCCCAAATATGTGGAATACATAAATCAAACTTTAAAACTTCACTTTCTGAAAGTTTGATGTGGTAGTACATACCTGTAATTCATTATTACTAGGGAGGCTGAGGCAGAAGAATCACAAGTTCAAGGTTAGCCTAAGCAATTTAGACCTTGTTTCAAAAATAAGAATAAAAGGGAGAGGGAGCTTGGGATGTAGTTCAGCTGTAGAGAACTTGTCTATCAATGTGAGGACCTGGGTTCAATCCCTAGTACTGCAAAATAATGACAAAAAAATAAAAACCAAAGCAAACAAACAAACCCAAAGCTACAAGAAAACACAACTTTCCTGAGTAAAACATTTATTTAGATAAACAGAGCAAGCTAGGCGTGGTGGCGCATGCCTGAAATCCCAGTGGCTCTGGAGGCTGAGGCAGGAGGACTGCAAGTTCAAAGCCAACCTCTGCAATTTAGTGAGGCCCTGAGCAATTTTAGTGAGACTCGGTCTCAAAATAAAAATATGAAAATGGGGGGCTGGAGCGGTGGCTCAGCGGTTTCGGAGCTTGCCTTGTAAGCTTGAGGACCCGGGTTCAAACCCCAGCACCACGTACACAACTGAGTGTTGGAGCAACTAAGGCCATGTGAAAAACTAAATAAAGTTGTTTCTCTCTTTCTCTCTCTCTCTCACTGTCCCTCTTTCTTTAAAAAAAAAAAAAAAAAATATGAAAATGGCTGGGGATGTGGCTTAGTGGTTAAGCGCCCCTAGGTTCAATTCCCAGTAACAAACAAACAAAAAACCAGATAAACAGAACACTACCATGTTCCTGCATTTGCAGAATGTTTGGAGCCACCAGAATTTCACGTTAAATAGAACCAATATCAGACTTTTTTTTTTCCCCGTATTGGGAATTGAACCCAGGGACACTAAACCACTGAGTCACATCTCCAGGCCTTTTTTTCTTTTTGAGTCAGGTCTTGCTAAGTTGCTTAGGGGCTCACTAAATTGCTGAGGCTGTTTTTGAACTTGTAATCCTCCTGTCTCAGCCTCCAGAGTTGCTGGGATTACAGGTGTGTGTCACCGCAGCAGCTCAGACATGACATTTCTTTCATTCTTTTTAAAAAGAAAGCTAATTTCTTCATCTGATTTTTGTTTTTTCTTCTTATTTGTGTATGTGGTACTGGGGATTGAATGTGAGTCCTTGCACATGCCAGGCAGGCACTCTACTACTGAGCCACCACTCCAGCCTCTCAGACATACTTTTAATGTCTTCAGAAAATGTTATTGGTCAAGGGCCTGAGTTCGGTCCTCAGCCCTGGAAAAAAAAAAAATGTTATTGGTTTATGACAGACATTATTTTAAGGAAGTATGGTCTAGGTTAGATATTCAAGAATGAGTTTTTTTTTTTCTTCCCCTAAAGAGAGAGGGACAGAGAGACAGAGAATCTATTTTATTTAGTTTTTCACATGGCTTTCGTTGTTCCACTTTGCTGTGCATGTATGTGGTGCTGGGGTTCGAACCCACATCCTTAAGCACCGTAACTGCTGAGCCACCGCTCCAGCCCCAGAAATGAGTTCTTTACCTTATCAAATATCATGCTGATATCTATCATAGAAGACAATGTAAATTTTGCTGGGTATGGTTGTGCACTCCAGCAATTCCGGAGGCTGAGGTAGGAGGATTACAAATTCAAAGCCAACCTTCAACCAATTAAAAAATAAAGAAGACTGGGGATGTGGTTAAGTACCAGAGTTCAATCCTTGGTACGAAAAAACAACCAACCAACCCAAAATAGTCATCCTGGGAAAACTCAATTATAACAAAATAAAAGATACTGTGAAATTTGATTTTCTGGTATTTCTTGGGGTTTTCAGTCCATACTTGTAATAAATCTTTAAAAAACAAATTAAGCTGGGAGCAGAGGTATTCACCTATAATCTTAGCTACTAGGGAGGCTAAGGCAGGAGGATCACGAATTCAAGTCTAGCTGGGCAACATCTGCAAGACTCTGTCTGCACATAAAAAATAAAAAGGGCTGGGGATGTAGCTCAGTAGAAGAGCACCACTGGATTCATGCCCCAGTACTGCATAATAAAAATAAAATTAAATTTCAAATACAAAATTGTGAGCTTTAGATATCAGGTGTGTTCAAAATACAACATGGGCTGGTCATAGCTGAGTGGTAGGTACTTCTTGCCTTGCATGCATGAGACCCTGAGTTCCATCCCCAGCATAACAGAATAAACAAATACGAAAAGCAGCAGCACTAAGATAATATAGTGGCTCACACTATACCTGTAATCCCAGGCTGAGGCAGGAATATTGCAAATTGGAGGTCAGCCTAGGCAATTTGTCTAGGGTGATCCTGTCTCCAGAAGAGCTGGGCTGGGCCTGGGGATGACACCTATTGATCCCAGCAATTTGAGGCTGAGATAGGAGGATGGCAATTTCAAGGCCAGGCTCAGCAACTTAGTGAGATCCTATCTCAAAATAGAAAAGAGGGCTAGGAATGTGGCTCAGGGGTTGGTAAAGTGTCCCCCCTCCCTAAAATAAACAAGAACAAAACAAAGAGCTAGGGATATAGCTCAGTGGTAGAGCACCCTGGGTTTAATCCCTGTACTGCAAGGGAAAAAAAAAAAATCATACATGCTTCCTTTTGCAGGGTGGGGGACAAGAGAGGGAAATTATACTTAGGCCCAACTTCTATTACTGCTGGGCTTCCTTTATTCAGTTAAAATAGCACTTTCTTCACACAATTTGAGCCCCTTTTACATAAAAATGAAATGATGACCTCTAGTGGAATAAATTCAACCTAGTACCCACTAGGTACTATTTATTGTCTTTAAAAACTGATAGTGGGGGATTGGAGCAATGGCTCAAAGCGCAGCAACTGCTGAGGCACTGCTGCAGCCCATCCTTCTCTCTAAAATCAAAACAAAAAAGAAACAACTAAGTGTCCAAGAACCAAAGGCCAGATGAAAAAGTATATGAAAAAGTTAATTTCTAAAAAAAAAAAAAGGCAGGGCTAGCGTCGTGGCTCAGGAGTTATGGTGCTTGTCTGGCATGCCCGAGTACATGGGTTCAAACCGTAGCACCACATACACAACAAAGTGTCTGGGCAATGAAAGCCACACATGAAAAACTAAATTCTTTCTCTCTGTCCCTTTCTTAAAAAAAGAAAAAAAAAAAAATCTGTTACTGGACTGGTTTCATCCTGCAACATCCCAGACACTAAACTCAAAATCTTATGACATTTGACTAAAATCACAATGAGCTGCAAAGACACACTTTTTTCCTTAAATACATAAATTCCATGAAGGCAGGAACCAACTGTATTTATTCCTTCCCCAGTCTTTTCTATTTGACCCTTTGGAATCTCTTCTCCACTCCCTTGCCATCTGCTTGGATACAATAGTGGCACTAACAGATCAAATGGTAAAGCATGAGATCCGAGTATTTATTCTCCCAGCTTTCTTTTTTTGCATGTGTAGGGTATAAGGGGATTGAACCCAGGGGCACCTTACTACTGAGCCAAATCCTCAGCCCTTTATTTCAGACAGGGTATAAGTTGTGAAGGCTGCCCTCAAACTTGGAACCCTTCCACCTCAGCCTCCAGACTCTGGAATTATAAACAATGTGCTACCCCCAGCCCAGTTTAATCTTTAAAAAAAAAAAAAAATTATGGGGGAAAATTACACATTGGTTGTATTCATCATGCTGGTTTTTTCATGTTAATAGTTGTCCTCTGGATTGGTTCCCGGATCCCCTGAATACACCAAAACCTCTGAATATTTACATGTAACTTATGCAGTCTCTCACATACTATTTTTATTGGTGTGTGCAGGGAACTGAACGCAGGGCCCAAAACATGCTAGGGACATGCTCTAAAACTGAGCTACACCTCCCAGTCTACTCATCTCAATTGCCTATATCTAACAAAGTTTAAATGTCAAACAGTAGCTATATTATTTAGGGGATGACACAGAAAAGAGCATAAATGTGTGATACACACAACTTTTTCCAAATATTTTTCATCCTAGGTTGGTTGAATCCCCAGATGTAGAACCCCAGCTATATTTATTACTATAGAAAATTAATATAAAGTAAGGATACGGCTCAGTGGTAGAGCTCCTGCGTGGCATGCATGAGGCCTTGGGTTTAATCTCCAGCACCACACAAGAAAACAAACGTTTTCAGCCTCCAGGATAGTTGTCATTATAGGCATGAGCCACTATGTCCCACTTCAATAGTCTTAATCATCATGATTTTGACAAAGTTGTCTGCAGCAGCTGGAGTTACAATAAAATAAAAATAATAATAAACAGATGTTTAATGGGAACAATCTATAAGTATTCTAATTTATTTAATGAGAAGGGAGAAAAAAATTTATTTTATAGTAAACTTTACAGACACACACACACCTTGCACTTGCTCTCAATTTATGTAACTGTTTAAAGTAGCTATTTTCAGTAACAATCTTTGTAGAAAATGTCCTTATTTAAAAGAATATTAAAACCCAAATTAGGTTAGCCTCCCCCACATCCTCAATGTTAGGGTTTTTTTCCCTTAATCTATAAACAAATGATAGTAAGCTTTACAAGAAACTATTACCTACCGAGTATATTTTCCTTTTAGTTTATTCAATTAACAATCCCTACTAACTGGAATGATTTTGCTATCAAAGTTACTTTTCCTTCTGTTCCTAAAGGACTCCTTATAAAAAGTACTTGATAAAGGAGGCCACTGATAGCTACATTCCACACTAACAGAATTCAACACTGCTCACAAATGAGAAATCTTGTGATTATCTGGAGTTTCAACTCAAGAAACCTACAAAAAAAGCTAAAGAAAAAACAAGCATTAACAATGACAACAAAACCAATGACTTCTGACTTAAGAGGATGACTATCATCTTTTTATCAAGAATCTAAGTATCTATGGAACAAAACTGAGGAAAGGAGAAATAATTTTAGACACCCATTCCATAAGGATTTCAACTTCTCAAATACCAAAAAGAACTTATTTCACCAGTAGATAAGCTTTATGAAATTGAATCAGAGCAAAGCAATAAGATATATTCATTGCATGTGAAATAAACATATACTCTATATATATTCACTGTGAGAAAAAAATTCAACTACAAAAATTAAAGACTAGGGCTGGGATACAGCTCTTGCCTACTGTGTGTGAAGGCAGAGTTCCACCCCCAGCACCACAAAAACAAACAAACTTTAAAGACTAATCATTTAAGAATGGAATTGCCTAGCTTTCACTGTTAAGTTTGATGAATATATAGCAAACTCCTAAAACTGGAATTTGATATAGTCAACAGACAACTCTGTCCCACATTTATGTTTATTAAAAACTGACAAAACAAACAAAAGCTGTACAAAAAATATCAAGTCATTTTTCACTTCCAAACAGTAATCTTGTTTCTTTTCTTTTCTTTTTTTTTTTTTAGAGAGAGGGACAGTAAGAATTAATTCTATTTAGTTTCCCAAGTAACTTTTGTTGCTCTGACACGTCCGTTTTGTACATGGTGCTGGTGTTTGAACCTGCGTCCCTGCGCACGCCAGACAAATGCCATAACCGCTGAGCCACTGCTTCAGCCCCTCAAACGTTAATCTTGAGATGTATTATCGCCTAGGACCTCCTCTTCCTCTTCCACGGCCACGACCTCTTCCTCTACCTCGGCCTCGACCCCTTCCTGCAACTGAGGGAAAAGAAAAGCGGGTTAAATTGACTTCTGGCTACCACAAAAGCACTTACACACCACCCTTCCCGCACTTTACAGCTCTGTTGTTGCTGCTGTTGTGGTACTGGGGACTGAACCCAAAGGTGTTTTGCCGCTAGTTCCCCAGCTTTCCCTCACTGCCCCCCACCCTTTTTTTTGTGGTACTGGGAACTGAACCCAGGGGGGCTTTACATTGAGCCACATCCCTCAGCCCTTTTTAATTTTTGAGGCAGGGTGTCACTAAATTTCCCAGTCTGG
>PVKS010049985.1:0-11744 GCA_004027875.1 Aplodontia rufa
ATTAAGAAAAAGAGAAATCTCTACTACAAACAATGTTGATTAATGGAAGGGTCTTTATCGGTGCAGAAGGAGGAATGAGCAGTCCTTAAAGCAGAGTGGAAAAGCTGTGAACAGGAATTAAGAAAAACTAGAATCTCCCCAGAACAACTAAACTTTCCTGGGGGAAGCAAGAGATGGGCAATGGTCCTTGAACTCTGGGAACAAACATTTATAGCTTTGAGTCTCCAGATGTTTTCTTCCTGCACTATAATTCCTCCCAGTTCCTTTTCATGTCTTGATGAAGTCTTTTGTTCACATACAGTCTACTTTTGTGGGATTGGTATGTTGCAGGGTTTCGGGAGCAGAACAGTTGAGGTTAGCCTTGCATTCTGTACATCAAACTTCCATTTTGGTACTACTCCAAGGGAGACATCCTTGTCCCTCAGGCAGATCAGTACCCACATGCATCTCGGTTCCCCTGAGAGGGGTGTAGAGCTTAGAGGAGTCACTGGCAGGGGGAGAATGAGGGGTGGACATGAGGCAAACCTCCTTTCTGAACACAGATGGGATGTCTCCTGAACACCCTAGAGGTCAGGAAGACAACACAATTTGTGTGGGTCCCTCCGCTGTGGGGCAGGGCTACTGGTGCAGCCTGCTCAAGCAGAGTGAAAGTGAGATTACTTAGAGGTTTTGGAGCATGGGGTTCCAGGACAAGGGAAGTGGTGGACAGCTGAGTCTTAGTCAATAAAAGTGTGGCTGGACAAAGGGACTTCCAGAGACACGCTGGAATAATGTGAGTGAAGGGAGAGGAAATAGGTGGCCTTTGCCCAGCTTTTGTGTTTCCTTCAGTGACAAATTGACACTGAGAGACCTCTCATTTCCTACCTGGCACAGTGTATGTTCAGCCTTCAAAATACGGAGCAAACACAAAGGAGCTCGTTGTCCTCTCAGGAAGGAGAAGGGAGTTGGGAGGAGGCCCATAATGAGTTGGTCTGTTTGCAGAAAGCAGAGGACAATCAGAAACGTCCCTCCGCTCAGTCTCCCCACAGTCTGGGTAGAAGAAGGCCAGGCTGGAAGTGGGAATCTTGTCAACTGGCCCCAGGATCTAGGCAGAGGTCTCGCAGGCCACAGATGAGAGGAGTGGGTGGTCCGTCCTGTGCGACTCTGCTAGGGAGGGTCGCAGAACTCCTCTGGAGACAGCATTGCTGAAATTGGGCAGGAACTCAGTTTTGTGTCATAAAATCGAAGATATCGGAAAGCCTTCTAATGTGAATAAGGAAGTGGGTGGGAAGTAGGGAAATGATCTTGGGGAAGCAGGAATACCCCAGTCGGGCCTGCCATACTAAGCATGGCATGGTTTAGAGGCCATAGTGAACTCAGGGAAGGAAGATAGCCACACAGAATTTCAATACCAAAGAGAAGAATGATGGGGAGAGGACAGTGAGCTTCACTGAGGTGGTTAGCAGCCTAAGAAGGCAGAGGTGAATGCTTCAAGTACCCGCTGTCGGTTTTCAGGGAAACCGGGGATATTTCTAAGAGCACCAGATTAGAGGCTACAGAAAATCAGCATTTTCCAGGAACTTGGTTGAGGCAGTCTGGTGTTCTGACACTGAACAGGGGTTGGGGGAGATCATACCCTAGAGATGGGTTATTCTTATCTTGAGGACAAGATGCTCTAGAATGCACACTGAGGCCATATCCTGGGGAGAAGACAGGGAACAGGAAAGAGACAAGGTGGAGTCACTAATGGCAGCACCCTGTCACACAGGTAGAACAAATTGGAGATAAGCAGGTGGCGAAGGGTCGGGAATGCCTAGGTCTCAAACAATGCTGGTGCAGTGTGGGGGTGTAGCAATTCATTTTGGATCCTTGTGCTTTCTGTCCTCCTCCAGCAAGCAGGGAAGGGAGGAAGGACAGGGAAGAACTAAATCGAATGTCTTTTTATCCCTGAATAGGGGCTTGTGTACCTCAGAGCAACACAGAGCAAGCACACTTCTCTGCATTTTCCTTTGTCTCATGCTTGGTCCCTAGACCATTAGCCCAGTTGCCATGGGAACGGAGGCTGAGTGTCTGATTCATTCATCAGGCTGTGGGAGAAAAGCAGAGCTTGATCCTTGAAATAAGAGCCCTTGGGAGCAGAGATTTTATCAAAGCACATGCATTGAAAGAATTCACAATTTCCGCAGATATATTGATCCCAGAGACTATTATTATAGCCCACCCCCTGCTTCCATCACACAGAAACCAGCTCCCCCATGAAGAGATTTTTCCAGTGAATCACTCTGGAAGGCCCATAGGGTTCTTTTTGGGGAAGTCAAACTACGTCCATGCAAAGAAAAGGACTTCATATAAAACTGATGCAGCTCCAGGGCCCAGGAAGGTATTTCTTTCCAGAAACTTGCTTGTTGGGACCCCACCATGCAAGGGATGAAAGAATGGGTGCCGAGCGTGGCCTGAGCAGAGGTAGCCAGGAGGAAGGGAACGTGCCCCTGTTTGTTGGCAAGGAAGGCCATGGTATGTCACACACAGCAGGGAGAACGCACCCTGTGTGGACCCACTTTTGGTTTCCGCATCTCCTCCCTCAGATAGGGCCCCAGGGCAAGCCCCAGATCAAATTTGAGAGAGGGAGCCCTTTGTTTGCAGGGCCAGCAAGGGCACCCCAAACTGGAAGATGGCTTTTCCACCCTAGCTGTCCTTCACTGCTCCCTCTACCTGCCTCTGTTCTTGATCTATGATCATTTATACCCCTGGTAAGGGACCTCTCTCCCTGTGTCTTTCTCTCCGCTCCCCATCCATTTCCTCTCAACCCCTTTCCAGTGCCCTCTCTTGGTACCTGACTTCTCCTTCCATCATCACCCCTCCTCTTCCCCTTCTAACTCCTCCCTTTCTCCTCCCTACAAGTTCCTTCTGTTTGCCTCTCCTGTTTCTCCCCTGGGTCCCTGCCCTTTTCTTTCTTTCTGGTTTTTGCCCCCCACTGTTCCCCAGTTTCCTCTCCTCCTTCTCACTCTGTCTTTTCTTCTCATTGTTCTCCTCCCCTCTCTCCACCCTGCTCCTCATGAGGTGAATAATAATTCATTCATTTGGATATGATGGGCCTAATCTGGGTAATGAATGTGCAGCCCTGTAGGGCTGTGCTTCATAAAATCAATCACAAGCATAATTGTTCCCTTCCACATTAGCATAAGGGACGTGGTGTTACCTGGCAGGGAGCCATGAGAGCTAATAATGGGAGAAATAATGCCCTTGGTGGGCTCTGTAAAGACAATGGCATACACATTTGTTGTTCTTCCACCCAGAAGCCTCTCCTCACACTTACAGACCTGCCTCCTTTTATGTTAGTCACCCATCCTATTCCATTTTTGTGGGGTGGTAAATTGTAGGTTATGGGGCTCTGCCTTCCACTAGTGGAGGTGCAAACATGAGGTCCAACCGGTGCCCACTTCCTACAGTCTCAATTGCCAACAGACCAAAATGGGGTGAGGAGCTGATTCATCTATGCAGTGGGCCCTTATCCCTGGTACCAGGTCCCTTTCCCACCTCACTTCCTCCTCCTCCTCCTCTCTTCCCCCTCAACAGTCTGCACCTTTCTTTAAGGCTTAGGTCCACAGAGACAAAGAGGCTGGGCCAGTAGGCTATAGAAATACAGGGCTTGCCTGGAGGTGGAGAGCAGACATATGAGGGATATGCGATTAGTTGATGTAAGGGAGCTGGGACTCAACCCGGCAGTAAGGAAAGCCTGGAATATCTTGAACCCATCAGCAGGTATGGGTGGCCTGCATTCCTGCATTTCGTGAGTAATGGTGAGTGCTGAAATTGAAGCAGCGCTCTAAGGCATGTTTCAGAGTCAGTTACCAAACCTTATCCATTCTCACCTTCACAGTATCCCCTGCTTGGCAAATCACACTCGCTCAACTCTGGGAGGTTGAAGAAATACACACTCTCCGTAGAGGGTAACTCAGCAGATTTACAGAAATTGGAACCTCAGGCCCAGTTGAAGGTGTGCACATATGTCCAAACCCAACACAGGATATAGAAGTTAATGTCTGCTGAGGTCTCCAGTCCCTGAACTCAGCGGGAACTCAGCGGGGACTCAGCGGGAACTCGGCGTCCACATTGCCAGGGTCTTGCCTGGTCCAAGAGATGCGGGAGATCCTTCCTTGTGTAATCCAGCCTTCCTAAGAGAAGAAACGTAGTAATATCAGATGTCAAAGACCTCTCGAGTGGTCATAACTTATTTTAAATCATTTCTAATTTCCCCGTGATTTCTAGGTGGATATTTCCCAATGTAAATGCATATGGGGAATGTTTTCTAATGGCCTTCCTTACTGATTGCTAAGTACATGGCACTGTGGTCAGAGAGTATTCAGTTCACTGAGCAACCAATTCTCTGTGACACACCTGGATTTCTATTCACTTAAATCTTTCTGTCAATTTTAATGGAATACAATTCAAAGTCAGATTTGCACAAAGCACAAATGTACCACAGGGTGAACTGTGGCATGGCAAACATCAATGTGACTTCAGCCTTAAGAATCCCAATGCTGGGCTAGAGTGGTAGCTTAGTGATTGCAACACTTGCGTGGCATGTGCAGGGATGCGAGTTCAAACCCCAGCACCACGTACACGATGAAGTTTTGGAGCAATGAAGGCCATGTGAAAAACTAAATAAAGTTGATTACCCCCACCCTCTCTCTCTCACTGTCCCTCACTCCTTAAAAAGAAAAAAAAAAGAATCCAGTGCTTCCTGCAATGCAAAGGTGGGCTTGTGCCACTCCTCGATCACCATCATCTGCCATCTCAGCCAATGGGACCACTGATTTCACTTCTAATGTTGCAGTTAGCTTTGCCTCTCTGTGAACTTCACTGCACACTATTGCTGTGATCCTTATGGTGCCTATTTTTATGATGTGAATTTCTTGTGAAAATACCTGTTCCTATTCACCACTGCTCAGTTTTGCCTCCTGTGTAGCTACAGTTCACTTGTTCTCATTACTGAGTAGAGGTTCAGGCACATGGATGCACCACAGTGGCGTCACCGGTTGTATTTCTGAGTGGTATCACAGTATTTCCCAGTGTTGGAGCATTAGGGTTGTTGCTGTGGTGAGCTCTCAGTCCCAGGTCCTCCGGCTGAGTGAGCATGTGTCGAAGGCTAAACTCTAGGGATGACTTGTGTTACTTTCTTGTCCCTGATTATAGAGAGGGTGAAGAAGGTGGATATACCCAGATGTTTTCCTGATCTCAGAGGGAAGCCTGTAACAGCTCACCATTCTGGGTATGGTTTTGTAGGCTTTTAAGATGCTCCGATTGCATTAAGGCAGTCCCCTGTTTGTCCTAGTTTGCTGAGAGGTTTTATCATGATTGGATGTTCACCTTTCAAATGTCGGTACTTTTTCTGTTTGTATAGGGGACGTTGTGTGGGGGGCCAGCACCAGCAACTCTTAGGGTCCCAGAAGGATGAGTGGCGTTGGGGCAGAGGAACGACTTGAACCTCCAGAGCAAGTTGCAAGCAGACACAGCAAGTTGCTTGAGCAAAATGCTGTCGGTTCTTTTTTGTGATGTATTTTTATGCAGGTAGCAAAGCAACACTTTCATTAACTGTTTCGTTACATTTTGATTTCTTCAAATGTCTTGGTAATCTCTGACATCAGCCATGAATAAAACATACTTCCTTGACACATTAACCACAAAGACCACATACTGACCATCTGTCCTCGTTTAGACCTGAGGTGACAGACATTGTCTTTAAAGCTATTCTAAAATTAAACTTAAATCTAATCTCATCTCATAACTAATTTTACCATAAACTTCTAAGTATTAATTCTATTATTTTACTTACAGCATAATATCCCTATGTGTAAAATCTTTCTTATGTAAAAATCACATCATATAAGATCTCACTAAGGGGGAATAGAAACTTACAATTTTCTAGACATAGGGCTAGACCATATACTATTTAATTTCTATCAGCTGAATATTTGAGACATGGTCTGTCTGAATAAAAAGGTCAATTCCCCGTGAGTAAAATTAACTTTATATGTAAGCATTTTATTAAAGACATACTTGACGACAGCTACTCCATTTTAAAGGAAATTACTTACTCTAAAGGTTAAATTAATATTCTACTAAACCAACTTGTTAGTGAACTCTAATACTTAATCCTAGGTCTAACAATCAATCTTACAGTAATATTATTGTATACTGATCTTGTAATCTAAAAGGTAGAAATTTATTCTGATAAAAAACAATATAATTAAAGGGTAGAAAAACATTCTTATTCCTCATTCCACACACAAAAAGGGCACTTAAATATGAGATATGTTCATGTATGATGTTTCTTTGTTCTTTGGTTCTACAACTCTAAGGTGGACCGTCTACCAAGTCTTTGTAAGAAAGGCAGGGGTTGTACATCAGTCCATTTACCATTAACATCAGCTATATGCAGACCAAAACTCACTGTAAATTCCTATAAAAGGTGAAAAAGGGGGTTCAGTAGGTGGAGAACAAATGTGTTTGTTAATGTGAGCTGCTTGTGGTGGATATCAGAGGTGTCCCCCAATTTTATAGGCTACATAAGGCGGTGCTTGTACAGTTGGAACAACGTATTTCTTATCAATAGCCTGCACTTGTGCTTGAACTTCAGGGGGCTTTGGAAAGGTCAATAAAGGGGCCATCAACATAGACTTAAGACTGGAATTTTGTTTTCCGAGATTACCACATGTTTGGTATTGCAAGGACCCTCCTCAGCACTCCACAACACGGATTGAGTAATGTATTTCTCATGATCTTCAGCATATAGTGAACCTAAATAAATTTCTAGGAAAAGTATAGCAGATACAATCCCTACAAAACAACCAATTCCTAGAAGGGATGGTTTTGGTGATCTCCATGGCTCTCTTTGCCTAGCCTATCCCAGAGCCTGGACTTTGTCAGACAGAACTTAGGCAGACATTGCCTCCTCCAACGCTGTGTTGTTGTTGTTGGTTTTTTTCTCTCAAAAATACATGACTTTTGTGAGATACATCGAATTCTCAAGGACTGAACAGCCTCCTGGGTAGCGTGATCTTGATTTCCTGTTGACATTTTCCTTTAAAGATTCCTTAGCTTTGGTGATATTTTCCCCCAGAGTCTTTGTGCTGTGTGCGCATCATATGACCATGTTCTTATGAGAGGCTCATCAGATGAGATGGAAGTGTCTCCTTCTTTTTATATTTGCTGGTATAATGTACGACTCACATTCTTTCCTCCTGAAATGTGTGGAGGCTGTTTTGGTGATTGTTCTGCCTGTGGTTCTCCCCACGCTCCATTCCTTTAGTATTATGGGAAAATTCTGATATTCCCTTTGGTTGTGTTGTGTTATTTTGGTGGGCTTATACGAATAGTGTACCTTCTATCTATCTAAATTCTCCAATTTATGGCCATAAATGGTACGGGATTTATACTAAGGAGTCTCTTCCCATCTTCTTGTCTTTATGCTTGTCTCCACATTCATTTCAGACATTGTTTTTTTTTTTTTCAGGATTTCTCTTGTGTGGAGGCCCTCACGAGGCCACTACCAATAGGGTAGTCGGGACTGTTGTTTTCTAGCCATAACTGTCATTTTATCCTTATATAATTCCTCTGCTTCCTCTAGGTTTAATCTGTGTTCTTCTTCTTAGTTTTGACAAAGACACCTGGCTGATAAATGTTCAGTTTTCCTTTTTTGCATACAATGGAGACATTTAGTCAGTATCCTCTCCAATTTTGTTTGTATTCCCTTCCACATATATTGTAATGTAGCTGGTGAATCTTGTGTGAGCTCTGAATCATGTTGAATGATATTTCCTAACCCAGGAACTTCTATTTACATTTCTTTAGTGATTGTTCCGGCTGAAACATCTAGTACTACATGAAATAGAAGTGGCAGAACCCCGCATCTGTGCCTCATTCCTGGTCTAAAAGGAAAAGCTTTCCCTCCTTTTCCATTGATTTTGATGTACACAGTGGGGATTTTCTGTATGGCTTTCTACCACTCAGAGGGAGGTTCTTTTTGTTAATATTGTGTTGATTGTTTTCGTCCTGAAAGGGTACTGAATTTGTCAGATGTTCTTACTGCATCTGTTGAGGTGATCATGAGGTTCTTGTCCTTCATTTGGTTGATTGGGTGTATTAACAGATTTTCAATGGTTAAAGCTTCCTTACTTTTTCCAATGAAACCCCATGTGTTTGTTGGCTTTAAAATGCATTTGGTAGTCTTTGTGTGAATCCCCTCCATGAACCATGACCACAGACCTGGTACATAAGGTCGCAGAAGATGCTTTGCACAAGAAATGATAGACCTCTGTGGTGAGGGTCCTGCAGAAAGGCAGGCTGGGAATGGAAAGAGGTGTGCCTTGGTCTCCTGTTGACCTGGAGAGTGAGGATGTGTGGTCTCCACATGGCCCACCTGACTCTCCACTAGGACCCACTGTTGGCTGGCCTTCCCCAAGGCCATCTTCTTCTCTAATTCCAGACAATCTGGCTGCTCCTTTTTGCCTTGTCCACCCTGCTGTCAGTACGGCCTCATGGAGAGTGTGGAGCCTGGGACCTTGGTGTGGCCCGCTCTGGGGAGGGGAGATGGAAGGGTGCCAACCCTTGGCAGCCCTGTACGGGGAGGTGAAGTGTTGGTGAACACTACATCACCAAGGACTCCGTCCCCCTCTCCCAGTGACCTGCCCCATATCGAGTACCCTCTTCATGCGCACAGTGCTCAGACTCACACCTGTGGCTTCTGGTGATTGCCCCTACTCCAACCCCAGAAGAGGCATATTGTCAGGTCCATATATGGGAGTGTCCAGGGATGTTGGGTACCACCCATCACACCAGGTCTACAGTCACAGGCACCCCTTTTCCTTCTATCAATCCCAACCACAAACCAGGATGCAAAAAAGGGAAGAAGGCTCCAGCTGGGTGGGTGTGCATGTCTGTGAATGTTCCAATTAAACCTTGAGGCTCTCGGGGAAGGTCAGAATCACAGAATGTCAGTGTGGCCAAATCCGGCCCTGTCTCCAAAGCAAAGAAATCACTGCACAGGCCCCCAGTGGGGAGACCTCCCTACAAACCTATGCGAAAAGCAGGGCCAAGAGCTGGGTATGTGACCTATGTGACCCCAGCCACCCTCAAAAGGGCTCCAGTGTGCTATCATATTCTGCTGTCGCTCTCTTGAAATTCTTGATCACTGTTTGAGCAAACAGACCTTTGTTTTTCTTATCCGCTGGACCTCAAAAATAGTGCGGACACTCTGGGTCAAGATCTGAGTCAGGTTTGGGGCCCTCTTTGGGGACAAAAGTGGGGCAGAGGTGATAGAGACGTCGACATTCCTGCGTGCCACTGAGTCATCTGGGCTCTGTCCTGCCAAGCTGCGGCCATTACTGCAGAACTCTGGGAAGCGTGGGGCACCATCTCTGCCTGCTGTGGAGCCCCTGCTGGTGAACCAGCCTCTCTTTGCCCTCATGGTCTTGCACCTGGAGCATTTGCAAGCCTACTTCATTTCCCTCCCCCTACCACCCAGACATTGAAGACACCAGCACCTAGGCCTGACCTGCGCCTCAAAGGGAATGCTCTGCTTCCAGGAAAGAACATTGAAGCCTCCTGGCAAATGCACTGTCAAAGATGTTTCCAGTTCATCCTCCTCGACCAGCATTCTCACTCCTATCCGTGGCCAGGCTGAGACTATCACCCTGAGGTCATCCTCATTTTCCTTAAGACTCTGTCCCAGGAAAGAGGTCCCGAATTGCTGGGATGGTGAGCAAATGACCCTAGTCTGTGCAAAGATGGGTGCTCAGGTGAGCGAACCCTGTCACTGCCGATGAGCAGAGTCACTCTTTTCCAATGTGGCACAAGCCTCCATTCCTTCAGGCTGTCCCTTCTCCCGCCCCCTCCTGCCTACAAGTTGGTGCTGCTGACCAGCCCTTGTGGGATATCACATAAGCACGTGGCCTGGGGCCTCTTCCAACTCATGGTCTCCCTGCCCAGCTGGAGTCGCCACACCTCCAGGCATCCCACCTGCCTTCTCAGCAGAGGTGAGCATCACAGATCCAGGACAACTGGAAGAAGTGTCCTTGTTAGCCCAGCCATGGGCCAATCACAGCCAGATGTGAACAGGGAAAGCAGGAGACATCCCATTTATTTTTGCAACTTTAATGTAACACTGATAAGAAAATGTGAACACACAAGGAAAAGCACACAACGAAAGCAGGAGGAGCATCGGGAGCTTCATGTTGCATGGTCCCTCCGACCCATGGGGAGAAGCTCCTGGAGGGCAGCTTCAGAGGGACTCTGCAGAGCAGTCTGGCTGGGTGAGGAAAACCGCCGTGCTTCCTCAAGGGCTTCCTCAACGCTGTCTGTAACACAAGGAACAAACTGAAAACAGATGGATGGAAACCCACAGCAACCAGCCAGGAGCACAACAGGGAAACTCGTGCTTCCACCGGCTCACCCCTGTCCTGTCCCCAGTTCTTCCGGGGGGCCTCTCCCTGGCCTCCCCCACCCTGCCCCCAGTACCCCACAGCCCTCCTGCAGTTTCTCACATCCCTGTGAAAATCTTACTGGATCCAGGAGAAGAAGCTGGCGCCAACTCTGGCAGCAGTTCTGGTGCGGATGGTGGAGCTGGTGCTGGGGCCCTCTAGGATGCTGGTGCTGGCTCTGCCATTGGTGCCGCTGCTGACACCAGCTCGCCCCATGGCTCTCCTGTTGGCACGGTTGCTATTCAGAATGTACTGATGGTACCTGGCCCAGAAAGCAAAGGGGATCCTGGCCCAGGCATCGCGGAAATCCCCATCCTTATCCCAGGGCAGCAACTCAGAATGTATGTCGTCCCATCTCCAATGTCCAATCAGAGCTTCGTCCCCAATATTCATCTGGGCCCTCATCTGGGCCCTGGCATGCTCCTCGGCCATTTCCACATCCATCATCTTGAAAGCATCATCCACAGCCTCCAAGAAGTGAGCTTTCCATTCCCGGGGGTCCCGGTTCTGGTTCTGAGGTGGATGGAAAACTGCAGCCTTAGTGACAGGAAACACCACCACACGGGCTGTACCTGCTGCCTGCCATATCCCTCTCCTCCTATGTGTGTCAGGAAATTATAACAAAAGGAAAGACCCCCAGAATCGGGCAACATCCCTCACATTTACGACCTCTGTGAACTTGTGTTGAACACTGAGGAAACTCTCAGAGCCTCCCTTGTCATAGGATCCTGACAAGAAGAAGGCTGTGACCAAGAAACAAACAAGGCATGGAAATGCTGCCCTGTGCCTGGCACCCGACACAGGTTCTCTGGTACCTGGGCAATGAACCTCAGGACCCTCATCTTGCTGGTCTTGTGGTGAGCTCGCAGGCCCCACAGAAATTCATACTCAGGCAGGTTGCTATTGGGGATCTTCTTGTACTTGAGGTACCTGAGTGAGAGAGGAAAACGTCCTTTGCTCCTCGCCAAGCACACCTATCATCCTGGAACTGACGGGTTCCATGAGGCACCTTCTCAACCCCAGTGCTGCAGCTTGCTGGTGGAGGAGGTGGCCCTGCCTGCCAGCCACTGACCCCTCCCAGCTCTACCCCAGAACCTCTGCCCCCAAGAGGGAGGCTTCACAGAAGACTCACAGCATTGGGTCCACCTGGAAACTGCATGGAGGGGCACAGGGGATACCTGTAGGGCATATGCTCACAAGGAGGTCACAAGTGTTGTGCCCCTCATCACAATGGCCCCAGATTCCTGTTGGGTGTGTTGTAAACAGAGGAGCCATTCTTTGGGC
>PVKS010049986.1:0-11738 GCA_004027875.1 Aplodontia rufa
AACAGATTCTTGCTGTGAAGACAGGACAGAAGATTTCATGCAGCTTAGAATCTGCCAAGTTTTATCTTCTTGAAAATATCAGTTCCTCGATGTTTCCCTGAGCAAGTAATTTTGGAAAATTTCAAAGTCTATTATTTCTTGACATTTTAGTTAGATTTTTAGTTGTTGTGACTCAAGGACCTAACAAGAACAATTTTGGGAGGAAAACTTTATTTAGGGATTCATGGTTTCAGAGGTCTTAGTCCATAGAAGACTGGCTCCTTTCCTTAGGACTTGAGGTGAGGCTGAACATCATGGTGGAAGACATGGCTCCAGGAAGCAGAGAAATTCTATACCAGATACAAAATATCTGTCCAAAGGCTGATATTTATTTAAACTTTCTTTCCTAGACATTATGTAGAGCCTTCTATGTTATTTTAGTAAACACAATTGAATGGGTTCTATACTCATTATTATACAATGAAATGAGGAAAATAAAAAATGAATAACAACAGTGTGATGCAAGAGTTTATAACTACTTTATTGTATAATGGAGTGTATTTTACAATGCCAAATCAAATTTTAAGCTCAAGCTTTCTCAGCAAGAGTATTTTCCAACATACTAAAATGGACAACAGAACAGAGTAATTAGAATGCAGAGTTTTGAGTAAGCAACGGAACCACAAATTATTCTAATTTTCTGTAGTAATGGCAACGTTGCAAATGTCTACATGATCATCTCTATTCTATTATTATGTTTTATCTTGTGTAGTCTTCTTATTATATTTTATATTATTATTATATTTTATCTTGTGTAGTCTTGCCTAAGTTTATCAATACTGAATTTAAACATGAAAACCCCTATCAATTGTTTCTATATTTTGCCAATTCACAAGTTGCATAATGTCCCACCTCAGGCATCCCCAAGGGCGGGCAGGATGGCTTGGACCAGCCAAACCGTCCCCTGGAGCCGAGCAGGAGGGTGAGTGCAGTGACCCGGCTCTCCCTGGACTCCCTTCGGTGGGAGCTCCCTCCGCTCTGCTGGGGAAAATGAGTCAGTAACACGGAGTTGGTGGCAGCTCAAAATCTGTTTATTACCAAGGCACACGAGTTGTTATAGGGAGGGGAGACAGTCAAGGAACCAATAGTAATCCAAGGGAGTTGCCAGGGGTTATGCAGATTTCGAGTACAGACAAACAACTGGGGAACAGCCTGTGGTTAGCACATTCCAATCCACCCCGACCTTCTTTTGCATGACGATTAGCAAGCTTAACAAAGCACAACCTAGCAGCCCTTCCTGAAGGAACTTATGCAAATAAGTAACAAGATCACTCTAGGGCAGCTGATAAAATGGAGTGAAGGTCAGACCCCAACAGCATAATATTTCTGATAGTATAGATTAGGTATGAAGTATTGAGCACATTACAGTTGTACTATTAAGTATTATTATTGAACACTAAGTACCTACATACAAAATGGCATCAATTCAGTGTGTGCCTTGGAAAGTTGCTTTAAGAGAATGTGAAAAATAGCATACTCTCATTGTTTTATATTAATGTTTTATTTTCATTTCTTCCTTTCCATGTAAATAAAATGTGCCTACATAAAAGTACCCACCTCGAAAATGTATAGCTCAAATACTTTAAAAAAATAAACAAATCTATTCAATGAACACCCAGGTCAAGAAATAGAACATTACCAGTATCCAAGAAGAACTGCTTATGATCCTTTCCAAACTATACTTTACAAAAAAAAAAAAAAAAAACAACTGCTTACATGATTCCTTATTTATTTATAATTTTTACTTTTCACTATTTTTGTACATATTTATGGAATACAGTGTGATAAATATATGTAAGCAATGTATTATAACTAAAATAAGGTAAACAGCACTTCTGCCTCCTCAACCATTTATTGTTTTTATGTAGTAGAAACCTTTGGACTCTTTTTTTCTGTAGTTAATTTTAAAAGTGTCATTAATTATTATAGACTATAATTATTCTACTATGCTATGGGACATGAGAATTACTTTCTTCCATCTACCTGATTTGGTACTCTAACTTCTGTCTCCTATCACTTTTACCAGTAGGTATAATAGTGACCATCTTCATGGATTCTAACACCATAGAAGAGTTTGGCCAGTTGCCATATTAATATAACTGGAATAATAAAGCATTTATCATTTTGTGTACAGCACTATGTTTGTGAGATACAAGTGTGTTGTTGTATTATTGCAGATGATTTACTACTATCATATCATATTACAATATATATAGAATTCTGTTGTGTGACTATACCACAGTTTAATTGTAAATTTTGCTGTTGATTAGATGTTATAAAGTGGTCTTTCATTAAAATATTTAAATATTTTCACATTCATATTAGATATAAATACATTATATATACATTATAATATATATGCATTATAATATGCATGTATATATATAGAGCGAGAGTGAGAGAGAAAGAGATAGAGAGAGAGACCGAGAGAGATTTAAAGCCAGGAGATATCCAAATATTCAACTTTCCTCATTGGAACTCATTGGTCTTTTGTTAAAAATGAGTAGACACATATAGGTTAGTCTGTTTTTGAATTCTCTATTTTGTTTATCAATGTATGAATCCTTTCATTACCATCACATGATCTTCATTACTGTAATTGAATAATTGGTCTTCATATTACAAAAGTACATCCTCTAATATGGTTCTTAAACATTCTAATTACCTTGTTTATTCAATTCTTTGAACTTCTATAAGAATTTCAAAGCCAGTTTGAATGATATCTAATCAGAAACCATATATAATTCTACTTCTTGGATTACATGTAATCCCAATTGGCATTTGGCAATAGGATTATATATTTGAAAGTGTTGAAATAAAAAAAATGTCAATCAATAATTTCAGATCCATAATCAGATGTGGTGGCACATTCCTGTAATCCCAGCGACTCAGGAGTTTGTGGCAGGTGAATGCAAGCTTAAGGCCAGCCTGAGGAACTTAGTGAGGTCCTAAGCAATTTAGAGAAATTCTGTATGAATTTTTTAAAAACAAGGACTGGGAATGTAGTTCAGTGGTAAATCACCCCTGGTTTAAATCCCCAATGAAAAGTGAAGAAAAAAATTGAGACATTTCCAGATAAATAAAAGCTGAAAGAGCTCTCCTTGCTATAGAGCTCTCCTACAAAAAAAACTATAGAAACCTCAGCAGATTGAAATGAACTTAATAACAAAATACTAGAGAGTAATTTAAAATCATATGAAGAAAAACATGACAAAACAAAGATAAGTATATATAAAAATCATTGTTATACATTATAGTTTGCTTATAGCTCATTTATATTTTCCAAATATTTAATAGAGAAATGCATAAAACAATAGGTATAAAACTATGTTCAATGACACACAATGTATAGTGATGTAATCTGTAATAACAATAATATAAATGGGGAGACAAGAGTGGTATATGAGCACAATTGTATACTGCTGAATTTGGTTGCTAATTCAAACTAGGTTGTTACAAATTTAAGATGTCAGTTGTAACTACCAGGTAGCCACTACAAAAATAACAAATTATACAGAAAAGGAAATGATTAATGATTCCTAATGGTACCCTCCACATAAACATTTAGAACCAAAACAAAAGGGAGAAATTGAGAAGTAAAAGAAGTATAAGACAAAAAGAAAAATGGCAAAAGCATATTCTTCTGTACCAATAATCACACTAAAATATAAAAGTGAATCCCTCCAATTGAAACTCAGAGATATCCAACCTTTTTTATGTACAAAATACTTACTTAAGATCCAAATTTTTGGGGCAGCGGAGGTGGCTCAATGGTAGAGCACTTGCCTGGCATGCATGAGGAACTGGTTTCAATCTCTAGGACCACATAGATAACTAAGTGTTGGAGCAATGAAAACCAGATGAAAAATTAAGTAAAATTGACTCTCTCTTTCTCTCTCTCTCTCTCTCTCTCTCACTAACCCTCTATCTCTAAAAAATACAACATATGAAGACATTGGGGGAAGCAGCAAAAGCACTGTTCAGAGAGTATTCATAAATAAATACTTGTATGGAAATAGAGTAAATGTTTCAAATCAATGTCCAAATATTTTACCCTAAAAAACTAGAAAAAGAATGTTAAAGGTAAATCTAAAGATAGTCAGTGGAAGGAAGTAATAATATTGCAAAAGAGACAAATAGAGAATAGAAAGCAAAGCAAATTAGTAAAACTAGAACTGGACCCAATAAACCTTATGAGTATAGATGTAGAACTCTTCACCAAAACACAGGCAAAAACAATCGAGCTGTATATTAAAATCATTGTATACCATAACCAAGAATGTGAGAATGTTTCATTTTATGAAAATCAATAAATGCAATACACTGTATTAATGGAAGGAAAATAAAATAAACATTCATCTCAATCGATGTGGGAAAAGCAATTGACAAAAATCTATCAACTTCCATGAAAAAAAAAAACTTTTGACAACTATAAATAGAAGGGACATGATTACCACAAAAAGAACCACTTACAACAATTCAGTTGTGAAATACTGCATTTTTGTTGGGATGTTCATATTTGAACTAGTAAATTAGTCACGTTCACAATGAGTTTTAAATATATTAAATTACCTCTTCAATTCCTTAATGAGGAAAGATTGAGTGATTATTTGAATCTCTGGATAAGGCTGAATATGATGGTGAGAATATATCCATCTTTTAAAATGTGTCTGTATTTTTAAGGCAAAATTGTACTGTGTCTGAATCCCAGCAAATAAGTGATGCAAAGTTCCTTTGAAAAGAAGCATTTTACTTTTTGCAAAACTGTAGTTATAAAGAGAAGTATGTGAATATTTTTTCATTTCACATTTGAAGGTTGTCAATCTTTCATCCACACATTCATAGGGTGGGAATCACATTCCTGTTATCCTGAGGTAAACAAGCTTGTCTCTCATGATTTTACAATAAAAATTTCATAATACTCCAAAAAAGAGAATTCAAACAATTCCAATGATTTAGCTGTGAACTGCTCTTTCTTGTTACATTGCATGATTCGACAAGATTTTGTAAAGCTTAATGGGATGTAAACACTTATGTCACCAATTTGCAGATAAGAGACAACTCCATTTAAGTTACATCTATTTTGTAACAACAAAATGTAATTGAAATGGAGCAAACACAATTATTTTCTTAGAGCCAGCCAGTGAAATGTTTATCCCATATGGAGAACATGAAGAAAGGTACTACAAAAGGCAGAGAAGAGATAAGAAGTAGGCTCCCTTCCTGATCCTCTGCCATCATGTACAGCTCTTTCAACAAATATCTACTAAGTACCCACTATGTGTGAAATCATTGAGAGAAAAAGACATGGTGAAAGAAAAAATAAAAAATCAGGCGACTTGCTTTCCTTCAGTGAGGTCGTTATTTGGTATGAGAGAAAAACAGAAAGGAAAAAATACCACTATAATAGAAAAATGTATAAAGTAATAGAAAAGCAGAGGATAATAATTTGGCATGTAAAATTACTGAGACTTTCTGGGGTTGTAGCTTAGTGGTAGAGTACTTCCCTAGCATGGGTGAGGTCTTTAGTTAAATTCCCATCACTGTCAAATTCAATAAATAAATAAATAAATAATGAAAATTTAAATAAGACTTCTTTGCAGATAATGAATAGACTCAAAATGATACAAAGTATAAGAATTCAAAAAGTAGATGCACTTTCATGTTCCTCTGACCTGTATCTTTCCACTAAATTCTAGGCTTACATACATAAACTGCTTACTTGATATCTCTATTGGAATGTCTAATAGGTATGATCTTATCTATTCCTCTATGATATTTCTTTAACAGTCTTCCAAATTTCAATATATGGCATCACCAATCACCCAATTGCTCTGATCCAAATAACTTGGACTCATCCTTTATTATTCATTCTCAACTCACATCAAATCCACCAGCAAATCTTCTAAGGACTACTTTTACAATATAGCTGGTGTCTGATCATTTATCTCTTTGTCTACTGCTCTCAATTTGGCTCAATCTGACATCTTTTCTTCATTTATACTGAAACTATTTTGAACACAATCATAATTTTCTGTCCTCTGGATTACTCTCCTACATCTTTATGTCCTAAAATGTCTCACCAATTCTACCTTTGCTTTTATAGTATCCACACTATGGAATATCAAATGCTAAAATCCTGTTAACATGTAAAATCCCTTTACTTTTCTGCTCACCCATCCTCAAATATCTTCCTATACTATACAGAGCAAAAGTCAAAACATATAATGGCCTACAAGTCCCTACAGTAAAATAATTCTCCTCTCTCACCATATTGCTAATACTCTTCTCCAAATTATTCCTGATTTAAGAAAAGTGTCTTCCTCAGTCTTTCATGAACTGCAACCCTAAGAATTTTGCACACTACGTTCCCTCAGATCACAAAGTATATTCCCAAATACCTGCATTGATCACTTCCTCATATCTGTATTGTCACTGCTCAAAGGTCAAAACTTTAGAGTCCTCCTCTAGCTGTTCTTTATAAAGTAAGTCCACCCACCTTCACTTTATACATTCCCTACTCTGTGTCAGTTTTCTTTGTATAACTTATTGATTATTGGCATCTTATACCTATTTTTTATTGTCTGTTTCCTACTCAAGAGCATAAATTAATTGAAAGCAATTTTTGTCCTTTAATTATTGAACAGAGAAGAGATAAATTCTAGTTGAATATTTCCTAAATAACAAAAATATATAAAAAATAAAAATAGATACCTCCTCCACAAAGTATACATAATAAGTCCCAGTTATAAACAAAAAATTTTAAAGTAAAAACTAGAAGCCTATTGAAATAGTAAAAGATTTCTTAAAAGAGGAGCCAGAGACACAAGCCAAAATCACAACATTGATAAAACTTGATAATATTAATTAGATTATTTCCAACATGAAAAAGATATCACACACTAAAAGGAAATAGTACTGGTAAGGTGCAAAAGATTTTTAGAATCCCTGTAATATATGAAAGTTTTAATATTACTGATATAAAATTAATTAAGGCCCAATTAAAAATACAGACAAAGTGTTAGAAAATGGGCCAGGAAGGTATAGTTCATAAATAGAAAATATATTTGGCAAACTTAAACCAAAAACTCACAGTAGCATTATGCTTTTTCTTGATTTTTCCATTTCCTAAAATAATGCATATACTACACGGTCTAACACATAGTATTCTAACAAAGTTTCTTTGAAAAAATGTATTTAATGTAAGAATGTGCAAATAAAAATTTAAAAAGATGCTCCACAATACTAGATACCAGAAAACACAAATTAAACAATCCCAAGATACAGCTTCATAAATATTTTAATGTATTTGCAAAACTTAGTAGGTAAGATGGCATCAAATGTCAAACAGTAGATGTAGAAAAGAATAATTCATATACTATTTGTAGTTATGTAAACAAATACAAATTTTTGAATAGAAACTGAATGTTAATTTTAAGCTGAAAATGTAATTACAAATTTTTTTGCTCCAATAAAACTATTTGTTTAAGACTATAGTCTTAAACCATAAATATGGTTGCAAGGATATAAAAACAAAGACATTTTTATACATTGTTTTATTACAGAAAATGTGCAAAATTCTAGTGTTTTCTGAGAAGGGTTTTGATAACAAAAATGGTTACCTCACACATCAATTAAAAACTTGGGCTAGGGTGCAGCTCAGTGGTAAAGTGCATGCCTAGCATATGAAATGCCACAGTTTAGATATTCAACACTCCAAAATATAGTGAACTCCTGAAATACATCTAAATTGATAAATTTCAAAGCACAGCAAAGGATAAAATCAACTTTTCAAAGTGCAAGTAAAGGAACGAAGAATGCATAAAGTTATAAGAAAAAATGATGCTTCCTCCCTAAAGATAACAATTATCAAAATAATTAAACCAAAACCTCAGTACAATAATAACAAAAAAAGAAATAAAAATATTTCTTGAATACATCAGAGATATGGCAAAAACATGAAAAAAAGCAGAGACAGGATATGAATATGTGCTCAATCACTGGCAGAATGTAGGAGAAAGCAGCATCTAATATCATGCAAGCATAGAAGCAGAATTTAAAAATTTTAATGCATTAATAAAAGAAGAACATGGATTAGTGTGTGAGTATAGAACTCCTCAGAACCTCAGGCATGAGAGTCTCAAATCTAGACAGACTCTTTTCCACCAAACTCCAACTGACTAAGGAATACTGCCGTCTAGCTGATGCTGGGTCCCCCAGGCTTTTCGTCCCAGAACTGCAGGTGTGCCCAGGATACTCACCCCACAAGACCCCTACCCAGAGGAACCAACCCTCCTAGCCTAGCTACCATCCAGACCCCAAGGCTTCTGGTCCTGGGCCCACAGTTGAGCCCAGGACAGATACCCCTGATGATCCCCATCCAGAGCTGCCCAGGTACAGCACATACCTGCTAGGTCCAGATATATTGGGCCCATCCCTGCTGCAAAGGATCCCAGATCACCTGGTGCACAGACAGGCTTGTTCTGGCTTGCCTCTCTCCACCAAGACCCCAGGACCCAGCAATGCACCCTGCCTGCTTTGCTTCTAACATCCAGAGGGCTACCCCGCACCCGCTACAGATTCCAGATTGAGGCCCTGGAGCCTGGATCCTAAAGATGCAGCAAAATGAGACTCCAGGCAAGCAATTTTCTGGAAGAAGGTGGTCATCGGAAGGGTGGTGTCTGATCTGATACTTTGACCTGCAAGGAAGAAACTCCTGGAGATGGATCGGCCTTGCTTCCACACAGGGAACCTCAATTCAAAGATCCAGAAGCAGCTCATCAAAAGTGAGGAATGAAACTAGAAGTATCACCTGAAACCCACAACTCCCCTACCAAAGAATACATAGAAATGGAGTGGGATTAAAACCTAGAATAAATGATCAATGATCTGATTACTAAAAAGAACAGTGAAGTAAAGGAGATTTAATCAATGGACTGTGTGAGAAAACTAAAGAGATGAAAAATTCTATTGAGATGAAAACTTTATTATCAAAGAAATAGATACAATGAAAAAGGAAACAATAGAGTTAAAATCTTCAGTCATTCACATCAGAAGAATGATAGAAGAATTTAGTAATAGAATAACTACTTTAGAAAACAGAACCTCAGCTCTTTTTTGTTGTTGTTGTTGGTTCAACATAGTCTGACATATTGGAGGGAATTGTTACATATTCATCCACCACATAGGTATTGACAAAGTAAGTGAAGCCCAATCCTAGTCAGGATCTCCCCACATCTTCACCCATTCTCCAATCTCATGTCTCCTCTGTAATACCACCATGTTATAGATAGAAATGTTCGTATTGAAGTTTTGGAGTTAATATGCCTGCCTGAGTATAGTTTGCCTTCTCATGGTTGTTGATTGTAACCACCTTCCCTCCCCCTATCTCCTTCCCTCCCTTCACCCACCATCTTCATAGCTATGATTCCTCCAGCTTATATGATACTTCTTCTTTGGTGGGTTTATTAATTAAATTTAGCTAACTTTCATATTGTCTTAGGTTTTACTCTAGCTTCCACATTTGACAGAAAACATTCAACCCTTAATTCTCTGTGTTTGGGATATTTCACTCAGCATGATTTTTTTCCATTTCAATCAATTTAGCTACAAAAGTCATGATATTGTTCTTTCTAATAGCAAAGAGGAACTCCAGTGTGTGTGTGTGTATCACTGGTTTTAGATCCATTCATCCAGTGAGGGACATCTGGGTTGATTCCATAGTTTAGCTATTGTAGATTGAGCTGCTCCGAACATTGATTTTGCTGTGTCTTTGTAGTATGCCAATTTTAGCTCTTCTAGGAAAATACCCAGGTGTGGGATAGCTGGATCATTCAGTAGTTTCATCCCTAATTCATTGAGGAGTCTCCACATTACTTTCCAGAGTGGCTGTACAAGTTTGCAACTCCACCAATAGTGTGTTAGCATTCCTTTCTTCCCACAACCCCTTCAGCATCTGTTGTTGTTCATATTCTTCATTTTTGCCAATCTGACTGGAGTGAGGTGGAATCTCAGTGCAGTTTTGATGTGCATTTCTCTGACTGCCAGTGATGTACAACAATTTCTCATATATTTATTGACTTTTTGAAGTTCTGTTGAGTAGTTTCTGTCAAGTTTCATAGTTCATTTATTGATTGGATTGTTTATATTTTAGGTGTTAATTGTTTTCATTTCTTTGTATATTCTGCATATTAGTACTCTGTCAGAGGTGTAGCAGGCCATGATTTTCTCCCATTCTATAGGTTCTAATTTTTTTAAAGAAAGAGGGGACAATGAGAAAGAGAGACAGAGAGAATCAATTTTTATTTGGTTTTTCACATGGCTTTCATTGCTCTGAGACTTCATTGTGTAAATGGTGCTGGGATTTGAACCTGTGTACCCGCGCATGCCAGGCAATTGCCTTAACCACTGAGCAACTGCTCCAGCCCCCTATAGGTTCTCTATTAACACTCTTGACAATTTCCTTAGCCTTGCAGAAGCTTTTCAGTTTGATGGCATCACACTTATTAATTCTTGTGCTATGTGAGTCTTGTTAAGGAACACGTGATGGAGAGTTGATCCTATTCTTTCTTCTAATAATTGTACAGTTGGTGGTTTAATGCTTAATTCTTTGATCCATTTCAATTTTATTTTCATGCCAGGTGAGAGATAAGGATCTAATTTAAATTGTCTGCATATGGCTATCCAACTTGTACAGGCAGTCTTTCCCCCAAGCTATATTTTTGCCACCTTTGTCAAATATCAGATAGTTAAAGACTTGTGGGTTAGTCTCAGTGTCTTCTATTCTATTCTATTGGTCTTCCTCACTGTTATGATACCAATACCATGCCATTTTTATTACTACACTCTATAGAATAATTTCAGGTCAAATATTGCAATACATCTTGTTTCTTTTTTGTATATATGTTTATTTATTTATTTGCTTAGTAGTGCTTTGGATGTTCTGGGTTTCTTGTTGGTCCATATGAATTTGAGAATTGCTTGTTCTATATCCATGAAAAATGTCATTGGTATCTTCATGGGGACTGCGTAGAATCTGTACAGCACTTTCAGCAGAATGGCCATTTTAATTATATTGATTCTGCCTAACCAAGAACATGGAATGTCTTTCCATCTTCTCAGGTCTTCTTCAATTTCTTTTTTCAGTGTTCAACATTTTTCATTGTAGAGGTCTTTTATTCCTTTGTTAGATTAGTTCCTAAGTATTTTATTCTTTTTGAGATTGTTGTGAATGGGACAGGTTTCCTGATTTCTTCTCTGGCAGCACTACATCTGCAATATAGGAAAGCTATAGATTTATGAGTGTTGATCTTGTAACCATCCACTTTTCTAAATTAATTTATAAGTTCAAGAAGTCGGATAGAGCTTTTTGGGTCTTCTAGGTGTAGGATCGTATCATCAGCAAATAGAAATAGTTTAACTTCCTCTTTTCCTATTTGAATTCCTTTTATTTCCTTCTCTTCTTTTTTTAAATTTTTTTTATTTTTGAGCAACCTTACAAGATTTTAACAAAATAATATAAAATGTGTATAAGATGTGTATATATGCTGGACATTGCAACTGTCCCCAGGAGTGCCCCCCAATTACCCTCCCTTATCCCTTCCTTCCCCTTCCCGTTATAACTCTAAAAATAGTATTAAATTGTAAAGCATTACATCTTATCTGAATTTAACTCATGCTACTAGACCAACTTTCTCATT